>RAHM01000870.1:0-34601 GCA_003713295.1 Parotia lawesii | reverse complement strand
GGTCACATTTTCCATTCCAGGAGAGGTTCCCGGCTTCCTTGGCAGACACCTGTCCTTCAAACCAGGACAGAGGTGAAGAATAACAAGAAGGGGTTCTAAAAGTACATAGGTCAGAAAACAAAGGCCAAGGAGAGTGTACATACCACCCCGCCACCCCCAATAAATGAGAAGGGAGAACTGGTTGCAAATGATAGTTCACCTCAGTCTTCACGGGCAGTTAGGTTTCTCCTGTGTCTCAAGTCCCTGAACCTCTAAGTGGGGGTTGGAGTAGCAAAGGCCCTCCCACTGTAAGCAAAGAGCAGGTTTGAGACCACTTGATGAAGCTGAATAGCCACAAGTTTATGGGGCCTGATGAGATGCATCGCAGGGTCATGAGGGAACTGGCTGATGTTCTTGCCAAGCCACTCTCCATCATTTTTGAAAAGTCGTGGCAGTCAGGCAAAGACCCCAGTGACTGGAATAAGGGAACCATCACTCCCATTTTTAAAGAGGGGAGAAAGGAAGATCTGGGGAACTGCAGACCTGCGAGCCTCACCTCTGGGTGTGCCTGGGAAGATCATGGAGCAGATCCTCGTGGAAGCAATGTTAAGGCACATGCGAGGCAAGGAGGGGATCCAAGACAGCCAGCATGGCTTCACTAAGGGCAAATCGTACCTGACCAATCTGGTGACCTTCTATGATGGAGTGACTGCAATGGTTGACAAGGGAAGACCAAGCAATGTCATCTACCTAGAATTCTGTAAGGCCTTTGACACGGTCCTACGTGACATCCTTATCTCCCAATTGTAGAGACAGGAATTTGAAGGGTGAACTACTTGGTGGATAAGGAATTGGCTGGATGGATGCAGCCAGAGAGTTGTGATCAATGGCTCTATGTCCAGGTAGAGGCTGTTGACAAGTGGTGTCCCTCAGAGCTCTGTCTGGACCGGGGCTCTTCAATATCTTCATCAATGACACAGACAGTGAGATCGAGCACATCCTCAGCAAGTTTGCAGATTACACGAAGCTGAGTGGTGCAGTTGACACAATAGAAGGACGGGATGCCATCCAGGGAGACCTGGACATGAGCCAACAGTGTGCACTCACAGCCCAGAAGGCCAATGGCATCCTGGGCTGCATCAAGAGAGGTATGGCCAGCAGGTCGAGGGAGGGGATTCTCCCCCTCTACTCTGCCCTCATGAGACCCCACCTGGAGTACTGTGTCCAGGTCTGGGGTCCTCAGCACAAGAAAGACGTGGACCTGTTAGAGCGGGTCCAGAGGAGGCCACGAAGATGATCCGAAGGCTGGAGCACCTCTCCTATGAAGACAGGCTGAGAGTGCTGGGATTGTTCAGTATGGAGAAGAGAAGGCTCAGGGGAGACCTCATTGAGGCCTTCCAGTACTTGAAGGGGGCTTCTAAAAAAGAGAAAGTTTTTACATGGATAGATAGTGATAGGACAAGGGGGAACAGTCTTAAACTGACAGAGGGCAGGTTTAGATTAGATGTTAGGAAGAAATTCTTTACTCAGAGGGTGGTGAGGCACTGGAACAGGTTGCCCAGAGAGGCTGTAGATGCCCCATCCCTGGAAGTGTTCAAGGCCGGGTTGGATGGGGCCCTGAGTAATCTGATCTAGTGACTGACATCCCTGTCCATGGCAGGGGGGTTGGAACTAGATGATCTTTAAGGTCCTTTCCAACCCAAACCATTCTGTGATTCTGTGGTAATCTGTGCTTGAAACCTTGTTCGAGTTCTGGGTTGTGATGGGGCAATGAACCAAGTAAATTGATGTCAGGGATAGCTTGGACATCTAGTGAAATTAGTGTGCAATTGTATAAGTCTGTAAGAATACTTGCCAGGATCTTCAGGGGATGGGCAGGGGGGCTGCAGAGGTGGCTTCTGTGACAAGACACCAGAAGCTGCCCCCATGTCAGACAGAGCCAATTCCAGCTGGCTCCAAGACAGACCTGCCACTGGCCAAAGCTGAGCCAATCAGCAGTGCTGGTGGTGCCTCTGTGATAAAATATTTAAGAAAGGGTAAAAAGCACTGTGCGGCAGCTGTGAGGGAAGAGTGAGAAAAATGCGAGAGGAACAACCTTGCAGACACCAAGGTCAGTGAAGAAGCAGGGGGATGAGTTACTCCAGGCTCTGGAGCAGATGTTCCCCTGCAGCCTGTGGTGGACCACATCAGAGCAGCCCTGCAGCCTGTGGAGGGCCAGGCACCGGAACATGCTCCTGGCAGGAACTGCAGCCTGTGGAGAAATAGCCTATGTGGGAGCAGGTTTTTCTGGCAGAATCTGTGGCCAATGGGTGACCCATGCTAGAGCTGTCTGTTCCTGAAGGACTGTACCCTGTGGAAAAGGACCCATGTTGGAGCAGTTTTGTGAAGGACTGAATCCTGTGTGAGGGACCCCCCCACTCTGGAGCAGGGGAAGAGTGTGAGGAAGAATTAGTGGCAGAGATGAAGTGTTTTGAACTGACTGCAACCCCTTATTCCCCATCTGCCTGCACTTCTTGTGGGGGAAGGAGGTACAAGAATCATGAGTGAAATTGAGCCTGGGAAGGGTGGAGGGGGAATGTGTTTTCAGTTTTGTCTTTGTTCTTTACTATCTTACACTTTTTATTTGCAATAAATTAATTTTCCCCATGTAAGAGTCTGTTTTGCCCCTGACAATAACTGGTAAGCAATCTCCATGTCTTTATCTTGGCCCATGAGCTTTTCCATCTTATTTCCTCCCCATGTCCTGTTGAGGAAGGGGAGAGTGAGAGCACTTGGTGGGCACTTGGTGGCCAGCCAAGGTCAACCTTCCACACCTGATCAATTATTTTGGTGCTTAGCAGCCTTGAAATGCTGTGAAATATATACTAATGAGAGGTTACTGGAGGAGCTTTAGTCATGGCCTTGAATTTTGAGAGACTTGGACCAGTATAGGGACTCATGTGAGACTGCTGGAAATTAATAAGAAGCACTAGTGACTTTCAGCTTCACCTGTGTTTGTGTTTATGAGCCTAGTTGTCTCACTTCTTCTGTAAGTCAATGCACAGTCTTAGTATTTCTGAGTGAGGAAGGTGAAATTCTGAACGGTGACAGTTGTATTGTTTTTCAGTTCCTAGAGTGATTCTGGGAAAAGATGCTTGTTAGACATTGTATCGGGTCTGACTGAGGTAAAGCTCGCAGCCCTCCCAGTGCTGTGCTTTGCATTAGTAGCTGGAAGGGTGCTGACAACAGAGCAGTGTTTTGGCTACTGCTGAGCAGCGCTGCCCCTCTGACATTCCTTCCCCCCATCAAAGGGGATGGGAGTGGGCAAGATCCTGGGAAGGGACACAACCAGGCCAGCTGACTCAAATCAACCAAAGGGATATTCCATACCATATGACGTCAGCTCAGATATATAAGCTGAGAGAGAGAGGAGGAAGGGGGGGGCATTCATGAGCTTCCAATGTTTGCCTTCCGGAGCAACCGTTGCGCATGCTGAAGCCCTGCTTCCCGGGAAGTGCCCGAACATCACTGCTAATGGGAAGTAGAGATTGACCTTTTTTTTTCCCCTTTAGCTTTTGCGCATGCAAATCTCTGCTTATTCTTTTTCTTTTACTGTAATAAAACTGCTTTATCTCACCCTGCTGGCTGTTCTCCATCTTACTCTCTCCCCTGTCCCAAAGGGAAAGGGAGTGACTTAGTGGGCACCTGGCACCCAGCCAGGGTCAACCCACTACAGACATAAACTTTAAAATGCTGAATGGGCACAAACATTGGTATGCTGTCCTGGGAAAGGGCAGAAAGCATTGCAATAGGTCTATTAAAGAATAGGGATGTGCATATCTAGTACTCTCTATAGAAATTATACTTTTTGACAGAACAGCAAAGAAGTTCAGAGCAGATTTCCCAGTTTTGGTGTTTCTGAAAAAGAATTGCTGGCAGCGAGCCCCAGACTCTACATACTAAGCTGAGGATGCTTTATGATTTGTATTATGTGGAAGCATATGGTTTTCTCAGTGTTCCTGCCATTTTCAAGGAGTTAACTAGGCAAATAAGGTAATACAATTTCCCAGGAAAATCATATTAAGAACTTCTGTTTAAGTTCCCATGGTGTAAGTTCATCTTAGGTGCTTATAAGGGTACAAGATCAAAACCCTCCAGCTACCTTTTGCAAAAATGTGAGCTGCTTACATGAAGTTAAGCTTTAAAATGCCAAGTTTGAGGTCTGGAGAGATTGACTACATTTTAGCTTGAGGCTTTACCATTAGAAGTTGATTCATTTAGCCAGAGATTAGCTCCCCATATTGTTAAACACTGGTTCAGCTATGGCACCAATATCAACATATGAAGTGCTGGTGTCACCGAGTCATTTTAAATTACAGTATTTAACATAGATTTGCTGTGAGAGCACAGTGCATCTACAGTGATTTTACCTGTAATCCAAGCTCACCTATGGTAAAAACAAGGATGGGGAGAAAAGTGATGGTCCAACAGCACCATCAGACTTAGTTTTCTAACATTCAGGAAGAGCAATGTTGTTTGCTAGTATAAAAATCATGTAGTCTGTTTATTCTTTTGGAAGTTGAGTCATTGAACAGCTTTATAGTATTGTCATATACACTTTGTGCAGAAGGAAAATGTTTGTTTCGATTAATTAATTAATGAAATTTACAATGATTACATGCACAGAATTGTATATATAAAGAAGTTTTATAAATAAAGTAATGAGCTATCCTGCTTGAACATAACCCTTCCTAAAATATCATCTTTTTCCAGATTTGTATTACGGTGGAGAAGCTTTCTCCGTAGAGCAGCCACAGTCCTTTACTTGTCCTTATTGTGGAAAGATGGGTTATACAGAAACATCTCTTCAAGAACATGTTGCTTCTGAACACGCAGAAACATCAACAGAGGTGGTAAGCCGCTTCAGCATTGTTTTTAAATTACAATTAAAGTATATGAAAATTTCCAGAAAATGAGGTGGTTTTTCTCTTGACGTATGCGTTAATTTAAATGCTGACTAGGAAGGTATGTACCATACATACATACACACTATGCTGGTGCTTTCTCTGTTGACTCCTTGAGCTATTAACAGTGCCTACATCATTACCTTTACCTCTCTATAGAGTTTCTCACAGAGCTCTCTCATCAGTCTGAGTCAGTTATGCAGCCAAGTCCCTAGATCCTTGGTGTGCAGGCCACTAAATCCTGGTGTTACGGAAAAGGTTAAACCTTTGTAAAAATAAAAACTTTTTAAAATATTGATATATTGATTTGCAATATATTGGGGTTTCTTTTATAAAGTGGCCCTTCCTGTTTCCCTCAACCCTTCCACTTGATTTTTCTGATGATTTCAACAGTGGCCATTGGTGCAGAGCAATTATACACCATATAATAGCCTACTACAACAGTTGTTTTGCTTCTGTTTTTGTCAGTAAGCGTTCTCCTCAAGTCTTTACATCTAGATGTTACCGTTGCTTGTGCCAGAAGGTCTGAATTTTTTCTGGAATACAAGGTGACTTCTTTGCTATGGAAACAATAAAATAATAAGTAACTTGGATTTTGATACTATTAGAAATAGTTTGTTCTCAACCCTCATTACAGTGTTGAGAAACTACATGCTTGCACTGCTTTGTGTTCAGACAATTTTCTTTTTAGAAAAGTCTGTAGCCCTGTTTTTAGATTTCCCTTTATGGTGCAGGTGTATGTTTTGTATTTTTTTCTAACACCCACTTCACTAATTCAACAGTTATGTGTGTTATCAATCCTAGGTTAAATTCTTGACCAAGAAGTTTGGGTATCTTTCCAGCAGTAGGGAATATATTCATATTTGTGTGTGAATACTGTTTATGCCTGAGGAATGTATGATTACAGAAGGACATTCAGGGAGCTGTTGTCTAGTTATTTTTGTTGTAGATCCCTACAAAAATGTGCATGCTTGAAGAAATTTTTTTTGAGAACTTATGTGGGAGAAGGAGAATCTCTCTGCTAAGGGCCTTATATCAAGGAGTAGTAGAAGAATTAAAACTGGTATAAGACCCCCAAAAACTCTCTTGACAAGCCTCATGTACTCTGAGTTAGACGCATGGGAGAAATATCGACAAGATATTCTCAAGAGGTCAAAACAACAAAAAAAACTTTACTGGCAACTTTAGAAAATCAGAGAACTTTGGCAAAAGTTTAGAGCAACATTCAATCAACATAAAGCACTTCACAAAGCATCAACTTCAGCCCATTCAACTTAGCAAACTCCAAGCCCATCTGATTTTAAGTTAGTCAAAATTCCAAGAAGAGGGAATTAGAAGAAGAAAGAGAAAGAGAGAAGAAATAGAGAAAAGAACAAACATAGCTGCCACTCCTGGTTCCAGTAGTGTTCAGCTGATAGAAATTCCAAGACGAGGTAGGGTCAAGACGTATGCTCGCCTCATGCTTCAGTTTAAGTACCCTTTGGCTTTCCTGGGCCCTTCCCTCAGTTGGGACTTCTGGTCATCTGGCCACTTTGGGGCTAGATTGAGGCTCCAGGGATGGGGTGTGGAGCATTGCCTCCAGTGTGCCAGTGATTGGCAGCCACTGTGGGGCTGGGATACAGGCCCAGGGGAGGGTGGGGTGTACGGGGCAGTGCATTGCCTCACCACGCCAAAGGCAAGGCCTGACCTGCTCCTTCCCCTCACATACGCACCCAAAATGTTTTGAGCCAGCAATGTCCTCCAGTCTCTCACAATTGGTCAACCTGTTCTGAGACTCAAAAGTGTATTGGTCTTTCCTAAAAGCATATGAATTATTGGTGTATAGTTTTTCATTTTTAGATTTAAAACTGCAGTAATTATTATTTCTCCATCGAGTGATTAAGGATAATGGTCAGAAATGTGGGACAAGTTCAGATGGATGTGGCTGGAATTATGATGATTGTTACTGTTGATATTGGGTTTCAAAAACAGGGGTTTTTTTTAGGGTTGCAGCTCTGAAAATGGTAAGAAATGCAATCAGATATCATCTTTGAATCAAGTTTCAGAATGAAGACATCACTTTTTTGCTACTCAGTCACACTTAGCAGATTCATTTTGTATTTAGTAAGGCAGCAACTAGACTGAAGTGAAAGGACCGGGATGGGGTGGGTCAACCCTGGCTGGCTGCCAGGTGCCCATCAAGCTGCTCTCTCTCACCTCCCTCCTCAGCAACAGGATGGGTAGAAAATATGGCAAAATGATCATTGGTCAGGATAAGGAGGGGCATTACTCAGCTCAACATTGGCTGCAGCTTTCTTCAGAGCACATCCACCTCTGTGGATGTGGGGTCCTTCAAGGGCTGCAAGGGGACGACCTGTGTCACCATGGTCTTCTCCGTGGGCTGCAGGGGAATCTTTGCTCTACTGCCTATAGCACCTCTTCCCCCTCCTTCTCCACTGACCTTGGTGTCTGCAGGGTTATTTTTCTCATATTTCCTCACTCCTCTCTCACAGCTGCTGCTGTGCAGCTTTTTTACTTTCTTAAATATATTATTACAGAGATGCTACCACCATCACTGATTGGCTCAGCTTTAGCCAGGGGCAAGTCTGTCTTGGAGCTGATTGGAACTGGCTCTATTGGCCATGGGAACAGCTCCTGTTGTCTTCTCAAGCCAAAAAGTCTTTAATGTGTAGAGCAAAAAAGGGAGCATGGCACAGATCAGATAAACTAATATTGAGAACAGATAAGTTAATATTATGGTCAGCAGTGGTTAAACAGCTATAATAATTATATGTTCCCTCTAATATGCTCTGGTCAAATCTGTCATTATCTCAAACCCTTTGAGTCCTAGGTTGCATGCCAAAAATACTGGTCATGGTTTAATCCCAGCTGGCAACTGGCACACATAGCTGCTTGCTCACTTCTCCCCCCTGCCCCTAGGGGGTTGGGATGGGATGGGATGGGATGGGATGGGATGGGATGGGATGGGATGGGATGGGATGGGATGGGATGGAGGGGAGGGAGAGAATAAGAAGGGTAAAAGTGCAAAAACCTGTGGGTTGAGATAATAGGGAAAGCAAAATTTGCCTATGCAAGCAAAGCAAAATAAAGAATTAATTAATTCCTTCCCATTGGCAGGCAGATGTTTAGCCATCTCCAAGAAAGCAGGGCTCCATCACATGTAATGATTTCTTGGGAAGACAAACACTGTAACTCTGAACCATCCTCCTTTCTTCCCTGTGTTTTTTATTGCTGAGCATGATGGCATATGGTATGGAATATCCCTTGGGTAAGTTGGGATCAGCTGTCTCAGCTGTGTCCCCTCCCAACTACTTGTACATCCCTAGTCTACCTGCTGTTGGGGCAGTGTGAGACAGAAAAGGTCTTGATGATGTTTGAGAACTGTTCAGCAATAGCTGAAACATCAGTGTATTATCAACACTCCTTTGGTCACAAAACCAAAGCATAGCACTATATGGGCTACTATGAAGAAATTTAACTCTATCCCAGCCAAAACCAGTATACTTGTATACATGGAGAGGTGATGGTAATAAGGGAACAGATCCAGAAACTGTCAACTGTGATGTTTGGAGCCTAACTAGCTTAAGGCTTTTTAATAATATCCTGGATTTCATTCCAAGTAATATGGTGATTTGTTAATTTTAAGGGATGTTAAGAGCATGCCTGCCTTATCCAGCTCAGAACTCCCTTCTGCTTAGCTGCTGAAGCCCAGCCTGGGGACCTAGGGCCCGTGTCCAGGCTGAGGGATGCAGCTGCCACTTTCCCGTTTGCAGGTTCAACCACTACTGAAGCCAAGCACATATTTTGGAGACCTGTACACACACGGAGGACACTGACACATGGCCCATCACATAGATGACCACAGACACAGTGCTGCTTTCAACAGCACCTACATGAAAGACTTGCATAAAACATAAGTATAGGCAGCCAAGTTCTCTCCTTTTCACCTGGTAGAGATAAAAGGTTGCTGCTAGTGAAGGTACACGATACTCTCTAGATTCACAAGCACACACGTGTTCACTGTGATCCCTTGAGTACTGGCATGGCCCTCTTTGTCCAGTACCCCTGCCTGGATCCCAGGCACTCTTACCTGCTTCACAGGTCTCCTATTTGCCAGCTAGTCCAGCTTGATGCTCACTAGCAAACACTCATGCACTCATCTCACAAGCACTCCACATTTGCAAGTCCCCCTGAGCATACTAGCACAGACTCTTGCCTGCTTCATACTCCTGCCTAGACTTTAGGCTCCTCTCTACTCATTTGCTAGGTCCAGATTGAAGTTAGCTAGCCAATACACACACACCAGGTTTGGGGAAGATGCAGGCAACCACTCCCTTTTCCCCTGCAGCTGATACCAGGCACCACATGGGCTGTGACTGGTTGTCCTGCTTCAGTTACCAGTGCTGGACCCCTCACTCATGCTGATTTCCCCCCTGTCAGCTGTGTTTTGGGACACATACTGTTCCTGCCCCAGTGGCTGGAGGCAGAGACCATGACTCACTGGTAGCTGATCTTAAGACCCCACTCAGTCCAGTAGCCAACACCACAGGCACCCCTGGTCTGACTGGAGTAGCTGGCACCAAATACACTTATGACAGCCCCCCCAGTAGCAGGCACTCCAGGCACAAAGTTTGTAGTACCCACCCTAGGTCTAGAGAGCTATGGCCCCTCCAACTACTGATACTTGTTCCAGTAGCTGACACCACAAGCCACAGGGACACCTACAGCCCTAGTCTGACTCAAGTATCTGGCACCAAGTTTTGTTCATACATACACAGGTCTCACCAGTAGCTGGCACTTAGTCCTTGCAGCATACATACACATGGGATAGACAGTGAGATTATGCAGAGATTGTTAAAATTTAATAAGAAGATATAGGAAGACAGGGCAGACTGTGGTGATCAGGCTCAGTCAGACAAACATACTGACCACTTCTGTTTTACATGTGACCAGTCCACTTAATACACATTTCTGTCTACCCTTCCCTTTGTTCCTCCTGGCTCTCCCTTCCCCCTGCATTTCTCTTCATAGGTTTGTATGGTTCTATTGATTCCCTCACCCCTCCCAGTCTGGGGCCTTCCCCCTAATTTACAGTCTTATCGGTTGCAAAGTCCAGGTGGATATCCTTGGAAGAATAGTTAAGACCTAGCATATACTGTGTCCAAGTTTCTCCCTTCTGGCTTATTAACATGTGATCTGTCAAGCTTTGAGGCTGGCCTGCAAAACTGTTGCAAAGGACTTTTAAGGCACGCTTCTCTCAGATGGTTGCAGTCATTGGGGGAAAAATCAAAATAATAAATGAAGGTTGCTATGGCAGTAAGTGTCCCTAGACTTTTTTTAAATGTGGGTTTAGGCTTAAGAGAAAAACAAAACCATAATGCTATCTCCCAAAGTACTTAGTAGGAATAAGGAGTTTCTCTGCCAAATTTCTACTTATGTTACTGTGGTGGGTGGTCTCAGTTGTGATATTTTAATGAATATTCACATCTGGTTTCATTCTCCTTCCTACACTTCACTGGTGAGATGAATGAGAAGTCGCTTGGGGATTCAAAGAGCAGTAAATGAACTTGATAATGTCATATATAGGTACATTCAAGCAGTAATCCTGTGTAATTAGACCTACTGTCTGCTGCAATCGACATATAAAGACAATTTTGAAAGCTGAAACATTGCAGATAGGATTTAAAAATTTTACTTTTTGGTTTCCATGGTATTATTAAAAGCATAATTACAAGGAAAAGTGAGACTTAAAAAGATGCTACAATTATCAGCTGTGTTTGAACACATTTACTGTTTTAAATTATGTCTGGTTAGCTGTAGGATTAGAATGTGATATTTAAAGTATAAGAATCCATGTCAAGTGATCAACTCTGAATTGTGTTTTGTGATTTGTGTAAAGTTGGTTGTGTTTGGTTTTTTTTTCTCACTTTGTTGTTTCAGATCTGTCCAATATGTGCAGCATTACCTGGAGGGGATCCTAATCATGTCACAGATGACTTTGCAGCTCATCTTACACTGGAACACAGAGCTCCTAGAGATTTAATATCCTTTATTAAGTTGAGGGAAAAGGGATAGACTGTTCCTTATGATAGCTGTAACTACTTGTTCTGACTTCTGTAGTCAAGTGGCTACATCAGTTTAGCTTATTTTTTAGAATTCGCATTTAGTTATAGGGAAACTATACGTCTGAATTTTATATATATATATATATTTATATCCATCAGACTGTGAATAGGCTTTAGGTGTTGCTTGACAATGTGGGTGTGTGTTTTTGTTTTATTCTTGATAGCGAAAGCTTTTAAAGATCTTTCTGACACCCAGCTGCTTCTTTCTGCAATTTTTACCCTTCTTGGCCATTAGTTCTGATGCCATTTTGTGTCTGGGAAAGCAGCAATCCAGATGCAATAGTGTTTTATAGATGATTACAAGACTGAAAGCAGATTTCACCAAAAGCATATGTGTTAGAGAATGCTTTGGACTTTGAAATCGAGGAATCTTAAATGTTTGATTAGTTTTATTAACTGTATTTCAATAGGGTAGTTTCAGCCTGTTATTTATTGACTTTTTTAAAGATATAACTAGAAGACCTATCAGGAGACTTCCTAGGGATTAGGGCTATCTTTGTTAACTGCAAATTGTAGTGCTATAACTACTCTCAGTGACTGAAGAGCTCAAACTGTCAGTTTCTTTGCACTTTTAAGTACAATTTTCTTTCTGTTACTTGGTCTTAGGAATAGTAATGTGGCTTGTTTCTTGCTGTACAAATACTTACAACATAATTTCAGAAGATACTCTTACTTCATGGAAGTACAGACCATCATAAAAAGCTCATTAAGTGATCTTTCTGTATCTCATTTTAAAAAATGCACTCCTAGTGTAATTTGATAGTGTCCTTTTTTGTTCAGGGCTTCTTAAAATAAAAAAAAAGAAGGCCTAACAACTCAAGGTCGTTATATCTACTGCTAGCAACATTAGAGGAAATGGTTTCACTTTGGTTGTTGTCTGTATTTAAATTTTTTAGCATTTAAATTGTCAGCCCAATTACACAGTGAAATTGACTTCCTATTGAAGTGGATGAGGTGTTGGATTAGAATTCATGCTTCTGGAGCTTTTACTTCCCCTCCCACATCGATGATGTCAGATAACTTTTAATTGGGAAATGTATGTTTATTACTAGCTACATAAGAGCTAGAAAAATCAGAATAATCTTTTCAGTTACTGAGTAAGGCCACAGTGTCAGTCATCACAAAACTGATGGGGGGAGTCTATATAAATAATTATAGGAAATGCATGTGAAAGTTTCCGTACAACATTACTTTAGCAACCAGTGTTGCTAATCACAAAAATTTATAGAGTTTCTGGACTAGTTGTTCCATGTTGGGTGCTATTTCACATCTTCTGACAGCTAAGACTAAAAGGAAGAAATGGGGGAGAGATTTCCCCCTGCCCAGTTGCTATCAGTTTAGGAAAGGATATAGTCTTCTGTGTAGCAGTTAGAAGGGTGTTTAAAGCTGTTTTAAATGGCTGCACATATTTCTTGGGAAGAATCCTGTGCAGACACTGCAAGATACCATCTTTATCCCTGGAGACTCTGAACAGCTCTTTAAATTCCAGTTTCTTTCTTAAACAATTTTCAACTGTTTTACTGTTTAAAACATGGCTTTAGTCTTGACCTTGTAAATGGTTCTAGCTTGGTTGTTTTCAGTATATGTTTGCAATGAGTTAAGATTTCCAAATGCTTTTTTAACCCCAACATAGTTGGGTGAGACATCAATATACTCTTGACTAGTATATTTAAATAATGTTGTTTTTCTTGAAAACACTTTGAAAGGTGCAGTTAGCAAGCTATTATGATATTTTTCTAAATGAGACCAAGGCTGGAATTTTTCAAAGGATTTATATTAAGGATGTTGTAGTTATCTTATTTTCCAAGTTTACTTTTAAAAAAGCCCAGAATCGGGGCATTTTTTCTGTCAGATGTAGCTATGGAAAGCTTCCCAAACTACCTGAGAGCAGTAGTCAATCAGTAAAATATTAGTGACAATGTTCTGTCACTACCAGTATCCAGTATCAACAGATTCAAAGGAGGAACAAACCAATCTGTGCTAGACAACTATATTTTGTCCCAAGGAGACTTTTCCCCCCGTCCTAAATCCTGCAAGTGAAATGTTTTATGCTCTATAGTATAATAGATTTAAGAGTCAATTATTCCTGGAAGTATTTATTATAGTAACTGGATATTCTTACTTGCCAAAAGAAGTCTTAATTTTTCAGTCT
Organism: Parotia lawesii; assembly: GCA_003713295.1. Lineage (NCBI taxonomy): Eukaryota > Metazoa > Chordata > Aves > Passeriformes > Paradisaeidae > Parotia > Parotia lawesii. The sequence continues at coordinate 21,402 of RAHM01000870.1, read as the reverse complement.
TAAATTTTTCAATTCAGTAATATCGTGAGGAAATTAATTCTACACCATAATTGTGTGTTGTGGGATAAGACATTGGGCACCAGTCTGCTCCAGATAATAGATTTTATACAAGTGATAAACATACTATTTTTGAAAATAAGAAAATTGGAGATAAGGTGAGCTAAAGCTACTAGTTTAGAAATTGGAAAAATATGATACGTATAAGTACATTATTTCCCAGCTTAGTAGCTAATTGCACTAGTGCTTCTTAAGGCAAAAGGAAGCTTTACCTAGACTGTCTTGGGAGAACACATTTGTGTGGTAAGAATAGCAATAAAATTTTGTAGATTATTTTCAGTATTTAAATACCCTTCTTTTCCAATTTTGATGTTAAAATCCTTATGTCTTTTGAGTAATGTGTTCTGCTGAATATGCATCATCAGTTGTAGCATTACCAGTAGAAATTTTAATCCGTAAGGCAGAAAATCCTTCCTGACATTTTTTAAACATGATAAAAAGCCTGGGAAAGATGAATTTAGTGCAAGGAGCCTTGAGTGCCTTGAGTTCACATCTATAGATCTGACTGGCACCATAGCTATGATTACATTGCGCTTATAAAGTTGAATCATTGTTTTATGAATGAGGAATGTGTTGCTCAATTATTCAATCTAGTAAATGTTCTTGCTGTTTAATAGTTGATAGCAATAGACTTTTCTTAACTGCTTGGTTATGATGAATCTAGTGGTGTTCGGCACGTGCGTAGAATGTTTCACCCAGGCCGAGGTTTGGGAGGCCCCCGTGCACGTAGATCAAACATGCACTTTACTAGCAGTTCCAGCGGTGGGCTTTCATCTTCTCAGAGTTCATATTCTCCAAGCAATAGAGAAACCATGGATCCTATAGCTGGTAAGAGCTGTAACCACTGATTTTAGATCAGAGTCCTTAAATAGACTTTGAAACAAAGTCCAAGATGATAATGGTTGTCTTGTTTTTCTGTTGGTTTGGGTTTTTTTTTAAATGCTTCCCAATGTCGTAATTGATGGGTGTTTACTGATGAAAAGTAGCCTTAATTGGATTGTCTACAGAGACTGAACCTGGAACTTCTGAAATTAAAAACACTGCCCCTTTAGCTTGTGTTTTTAGAGACTTCTAGTCTCATTCCCATGACTGACCTGTTCACAGGTGGTATCAAAGAATGGTTGACATTTGAAAGGACCTTTTAAGATCACCTACTACAACCCCATCCAACTTCCCTCCCCCCCTGCTCCCAAGCAAGGCCACATAGAGCAGGTTGCTCAGGACCATGTCCGGTCAGGTTTTGAATATTCTTACCAATGGACTCCACAGCCTCTCTGGACAGCCTGTTACAGTTTGGTCACCCTCACAGTAAAAAGTGTTTTCTTGTGTTCAGATGGATTTCATTTTTTTTTAATTTCTGCCCATTGCATCTTGTCCTGTCAGTGGGCAATAGTGTCTGGCTTCCTTTTCTTCATTTCCTCCCATCAAGTATTTATATACACTGTTAAGATTCCTCCCCCTCGAGCCTTTTCTTTTCCAGGCTGAAGAGTCCTAGGTCTCTTAGCCTCTCCTCATATGACATGTATGCATGTATTTTTGAATTTTTGAGTGTTACTTAAAGTCATCATCATTGGAGACTCTGGGGTGGGAAAGACCACACATGAACCAGTATGTGAACAAGAAATTCAGTAACCAGTACAAAGTTACGATAGATGCAGGCTTCCTGACAAAAGAGGTCATGGTGGATGACAGGCTTGTGACAATGAAGATATAGGATATAGCACTCCAAGAACAATTTCAGTCTCTGGGAGTTGCCTTCTACAAGGGAGCAGACTGCTGCATCCTGGTGTTTGATGTCATGGCCCCCAACACATTTAAAACCCTAGACAGCCCAAGGGATGAATTCCTCATTCAGGCCAGTCCAAGAGATCCTGAGGACTCCTTTTTTTGTGCTGGGAAACAAGATTGACCTAGAAAACAGACAAGTCACCACAAAACAGGTGCAAGCCTGGTGTTACAGTAAAAACAACATCCCTTACTTTGAAATAAGTGCCAAGGAGGCCGTTAATGTGGAACAAACTTTCCAGGTGATTGCATGAAATGCACTTAAACAGGAAACCAAAGTGGAGCTTTGCAATGAATTCCTCAAACCCATTAAACTAGACAAGAATGACTGAATGAAGGCTTCTGTGGAGAGTTGCAGCTGCTGAGGGGAAAGGGAGGGGTTGAGCACAGTCCTTCACAAATGAATATCACACTTAGGCCTTCAAACACACAGTCCCTCTTCTGTGTTTAAAATGAAATTTTTAAAAAAATTTCCATCTCCAGCTGCCAAAATCTACCCATCTCCCATAAGCATCTGAGTCCCACACTTCAGAGCTCATGTCCCCACATCATTCACATCACATTTCATGGTAACAGACCTTTCTCTTAGTTTAGAATGGAAACTCTCATATATGTTTGGAACTGAATTTAATTCCAGGTGTCCAATGAAGAGAAACGGTTTACAGGTAATCTGTGTAATAATTTACATACATTTTTAACTGTCTCGTGTTTTCCGCTGTGAAGGCTGCAACTGGAAAGGCTGATTACCCATAGTTCATTGCAAGCTCAGCACTCAGTCTGACTAGGTTGAGTTTTGTATCTCTTAATGCTTGTTACTTTTAACTAATCAGATCTTTTTACAGTATCCATGTATTATGTAATGCTTCCTTAGGAAAAATCTTATAACACCTGTTAATATATGCAACCAATTAAATTTTTTTAAAAAAAGAGAACCCTGGGAACTCCTGACCATTCATCCTCATCTCTGTGCCTGGTAAGGTCATGGAACAGATCCTACTGTGTGGGGTTCGGTTTACATTGTACCCCCACCTCTCCCTCGTCCCTAGCCCTGGCCACTCCCTCGGGCTCTCCCTATTGGTTCCTGTACTCCAACTCCGCCCATGTACTGCCCCTGCGACCTGGGGGTCGCCGGGTCAAGATGTGACCATTAAAAATCCTCTGAAACGCCCGTGGGGAGACCCTTCTCGCCTCCTTTGCTGATCACTGAGATGCAGAGCTGGCAGCTAGCCGGAGCAAGAGTGCTAGGCTGTCCGGAATGGACTACGGGAGGGCAAAGAAAGTCTGCCTTGCCCTAAGAAGCCTCAACTGCACTCCCAGGGAAGGCTGCAGCTTGCTAAACTACATCTAGCGACTGCAACACTACTGGAAGCTATGTCGAGGCATATGGAAGGCAGGGATTAGACACAGCCAACATGCCCTAGGCAAGGGCAAATCATGCCTAACTAATCTACTGGCCTTCTATCATGGAGGGACTGCATTAGTGAACAGGGGAAGAGCTACGGATGTCATCTATCTGGACTTTTGTAAGGCCTTTGATGCTGTCCCTCACAACATTCTTGCCACTAAATTGGAGCGAGATGGGTTTGACAGGTGGACTGTTAGATAAGGGACTGGCTGGATGGCTGCATCCAAAGAATTTCAGTCAATGGCTCAATGTCCAAGTGGAAATCAGTAACAAGTGGTGTTCCTCAAGGGTCTGTATTGGGACTAGTACTATTTAATATCTTTATCAATGATGCAGAGGGATTGAGTACATCCTCAGCAAGTTTGCAGATGACACCAAGCTGAGTGGTGCAGTTGATTCCCTAGAGGGAAGGGATGCCATCCAGAGGGACCTTGAGAGGCTTGAGTAGTGGGGCCATGGGAACCTCATGAAGTTCAACAAGGCCAAGTGCAAGGTCCTGCATCCAGTGTGCATCCAGCTCTGGGGTCAGCAGTACAAAAAAGACATGGACCTCATGGACCTGTTAAAGTGGGTCCAGATGAGGGTCACAAAAATGATCAGAGGGCTGGAACACCTCTCCTATGAAGAAAGGCCGAGAGAGTTTGGGTTGTTTATCCTGGAGAAGAGAAAGCTCCAGGGAGACCTTATTGCAACCTTTCAAGATATAAAGGGGGCTTATAAGAAAGACAGAGTTGTTGGGGTTTTTTTATGAGGGCCTGTAGTGACAGGACAAGGGGCAACAGTTTTGAACTGAAGGAGGATAGGTTTAGATTGGACATAATGAAGACTTTTTTTTACGATGTGGGTAACTCATCGTAACTGGGACAGGTTGCCTAGGGAAGTTGTGAATGCCCCATGATTGGAAGTGTTCAAGGTCAGGTTGGATGGGGCTTTGAACAACCTGATCTAGTGAAAGATGTCCCTGCCCAGGGGTTGGACTTGATAGTCTAATGTAAAATCTTAGAGATATCAATCTTACACTTATATAGTGAAAAATGATAAGTGTCTTAGTTCTCTCTGTATCTTCCAATTGGGTAGATTCAGACAGCAGTAAGGTATCTTGCAAAGTATTCTTTTCCAGTCTGAACAAAAGCAGTTCTCCCACTCTTTCCTCCTGTAATATGTTCCAGCCTTCTGATCATCTGGGTGGCCCTCCACTGGATTTGCTCTGTTATGTCCATGTGTTTCTTGTCCTGGGGAGCCTAAAACTGAACACAGAACTCTGGATGTGGCTTTGCCCCAGTGCCAAATACAGGAGAAAAATCACCTGAGACCTGCAGGCTGTATTCCTGCTACTAAAAATATCCCAGCAAAAGAGGATGAAAAATTTTCTGTCATCTTAATGACTTAAGTTAGGTTGTGGGTCTTTAAAGCACTAGAGTTGGTGCAAGAAGGGAGGATGTTTGTGTGTCCTGGAGTCCTGGAGTGCAGCACTTCCTCTTACCAATGCAGTGGGTGTTAGTTTAGCTGAGTTAAACATGAAGTGGCTGCCTTGGTTTATTTCAGCCTCACAAGACCTTCCCATTTTGGAGAATGTGTAATAAAATGGTATTCCTTTGAGTCTTGTCTTTTTTCTTTTTTTTTCTTTTTTTTTTTTGTCAATGTTTTTTGCATTCAGAGAATGTAGTGCAGCCTGGCTGGGTGTCTGTGTCATGCCAAGCCTGTGTCTCAAATTCACAAATTCACATCTGCTACTAGGGTTCTGTTAAGCTGTACTCAAAGTGATCTTACAAACAGCAAGGAAAAATATGTCTTACCTGGCAGTGTTATAAGTCTTCCTTTGTATTGGGGTAATAATTAGTACATACTAGCAGAAGTTAGAACTTGTGCTTATAACAGACATGTACGCATTATTTATTTATTTTTCTCCTTGTGGTGGTTATCAATAATTAGTGAAATAAAATATTATTGGTAGCTGATAGTGATATGATTAGCTGTGATGATTAAAAGTGACTTGAGCATTTACTGTTGGCATTCCAAGTGTTCCAGATGCAAAGAACTACTGCATTATGCTTTATTCCCCTAAGAAAAGCCTAGTTTCAAAGGATTATATCATGAAAGTGAGATGGAAGGAAAATTTTCATGACCTGTAATAATGACTTGCAGCTTTAACGAGGATTGGATGGATAGGGAAAAAAGGTAATCTACTACTTCTGCCCTCCTTGTATCATACACAACAAAGTATTACTCACAACTTTGTGTGGAATATAATATGTAGTAAATTGCTGGGCAATAGCTTATTATTAATGTTTATTTTGGGAAATGCTTAGCATGGACATAATTTGTCACAGTCTTGAACTTTGGAGGAAAGGAATCCAGGCTAGATTTAACTTTTTTATCATTAGAATTTCTCTTTTTTCAGCAGAGGTCAAAAGTTGCACAAAAAAACCCTCCTGTGGTCAAATATTTTTCATATAATGCAGCATTTAAAAAGTCTTTCGGAATTGAATATTTTCTAAAAATGTCTGAAATTATGCCATAATTATTTGTCTTTTCTGCAGCACAGCTTCCCTCTGGAATATGCATTGAAGGTGCATAAAGCCACCAACTGAAGTCAGAATTGAAGGGGTTAATAACTATTTTGACTAACTTGAGGATAAAATTTTAGAGAATTCTTGCACAGGATATTGCTTATATGGTATTCCCCATAGGTTGACTCTTATCAGTTTAAAAAGCTTTAAGCTTTGACTTTTTTATACATAGTTCTTTAGATAATTCTTAATCTTCCCATGGGTTTGGAGACACGGGGTGCTTGTAATGGATAGCCCATGAAGCTTTTCAAATCAATACAATTTGTTCATGAATTTCATCAATGAAAGCTTTTAGAAAGCAAAGGAATTGATATACTGGTATTCAGGACATAATTATGCTGTTGTGTGATATGTATTTAAGCAGATTTCACTGTAGAAACTTCTCTCTTTTCTGGCAGAGCTTTTATCTCAGTTATCAGGCGTGAGACGTTCTGCAGGGCAGCTCAATTCTTCTGGCCCTTCTGCTTCTCAGTTACAGCAGCTGCAGATGCAACTGCAGTTGGAAAGACAGCATGCACAGGCAGCAAGACAACAACTGGAAACTGCACGCAATGCAACTAGACGCACTAACACAAGCAACATACCCACCACTCTTACACAATCTATAGCAGCAACCAATACATCTAACACAGAAAACAATCATCAGACTATACAGAATTCCCAGTTTCTTCTTATGAGGTAATTTGGTTTGTGGTATTAACTCTTCTTCCATTTCTGTTTTCCTTGGTCTTGTTATGGACATAGAATTCAGTGAAACTACTGCCAGATCACTAATGAAGTTTGTAGTTGAGATACTATGCTTTTGTTTGCATTTGTGACATCACCTTTTCAACCCTGCTGTTTGTTCCTAGGCAATGAATAAATATTACTTGTTGTTTCTCAATTTGAAGAGAAACGTATGGGATATTGCCTTGTTAACCTGTGTTTGTTTACCCTACTACTTCTGATAAGACAAGAGCCTTTACAATAATATGTTTCAAACTTTTAGACTGATAATGTGAAGGGAGAGAACTTTAAAGTTAGTTTTATGTAATAGGAAATGAATCTTTAATGAAGGCTGAAGGTTGAATAGAAGTTTATATATAAAATATTTTGGATGAAAAAAACAAAGAAGGATTGTGCTATTAATAACCAGCATGCATATCTATTTCAGAAAGTATAGTTAGATCCTACAGTTCTATAGAACAGAATAGTTCAGTTGGAAGAGACCTATAATGATCATCTAGTCCATTCTATTATAAAAGAGTTGCCCACTCTCATTCCAGCTCTTTTTGGAGGTTTAGAATATTGATTTTCTGGATTTAAGGGGGAGGATGTTTTTCAGTTGCATGTTGAGAAAGAACAAAAGCATTTAAACAGTTTCTGTGTCTAGAAACTGGGGTTGGGACAAGTTATTGCTATCATGCTGATTTCTATCAAAACTTGTGATAATATCTCAATCCAAAGCTTTTTGAAAATCATAACTTTAAGGAAAGTATCTGCAAATGTCAGTCACTGATCTTGTGAGCTAGGATAAAACTGAAACAAGCAATTCTCTTGCTTCTAATAGGTGATGGTGCATGGACTGATAAGTGAAGGGAATGATGTACTGTGCTTTGGGAATCTCTGGGCATTATGCATGTAATAATGTATTTTGTGTCATGCTTGCATTTAGAAGTTGTCCTGGGGACAAAATGAGCACTTAAGAGATGACTAGAGAATTTTAATGCCCCTTAAAACAAAATCCCTCTGAGGGGAAACAAACTTTGGAAATAGATTTTTTTTCCTTCAGCCTTAGAATCTACTTCTATGAAGGATTTTTTTGAAGCATCTAGGAACAAGTTTGTTAAATGTTTGTATTCTTGCATCAGGAGTGCCAGATATTGTCAGATGTGTACATGTCAAAAGAAGTGCAGCAGTACCTAGGTTGTTTCTCAAAGGAATGGCTTTCAGATGTTATTCAGCATGCATCAGTCCAACTGTTTAGGCAATTAGTGAAAGCCCATTTTGTTGCTGATACTACTAAGCCTCTTATTTTTCTGTGTTGCTCTACAGGTTGAATGATCCTAAGATGTCAGAAGCAGAGCGTCAATCAAAAGAAAGCGAACAGGCAGATCGCAGCTTGTTTGTTCAAGAGCTTCTATTGTCCACTTTGATGCAGGAAGAAAGTTCCTCCTCAGATGAGGATGAACGGGGAGAGATTGCTGATTTTGGTGCTATGGGCTGTGTAGATATTATGCCTCTAGATGTTGCTTTAGAAAACCTAAATTTAAAAGAGAATAATAAAGGAAATGAGCCTCTTCTTTGATGGCATCCCACTTTGCAGACAATGTCCTCTGTGCTGTATTTGCCAATGAAAGTGGACAACAACTATCTTGGGTTTGTTTTGGTGATTGTAATTTCAGGTCTGTCACTCTTGTTACATTGTGTACATTCAAAGGAAAAGAGAAAAGATATATATGATAATCATTTCCACTTAACTAATTTTTACTTCTAGCAGGTAAATGTAGGTTGCAGTGCAGAGCAGAAGGCTCTGTGTCCTGTACCTTGACATGCAAAAGGCTCTCCTAATACTCCACATTCAAACTGAAGAGGAAAAAATGAAAAAGTCTCTAATGAAGCTGCTGTGTGTATTTATGAATATTAATGAATAAAAACTGCTTGGATGGTTTACCTTAACTACTGCATGATTTTTATTTCAGTGTGCATGAGTTTTAATGATCTTGTCATTTAAAAAAATCTAAGTACAAGGAGTAAAACTATAAAACACCAAAGCTTTCCCATTATTCAAAGGTAATGTGACCAAAAAAAAAAAGATTAATGCTCACTAGCAGTTTGCAGCCATGAAATAGTCTTTGAGTAACACATGACCAATGACCTTTTTATGTGCTCTCCCTGCGTATTAATGAAAACTCTGCAATGGGCTATATTTTTGCTTACATAGTGTAATGTTTTGCTGTATTGTGACCACTGTGTTGCCCTGTTAGACATCATATCCAAGTGGAATTGAACTTTGTAGTCATCTGTAGGAGACAAAAAACAAGGGCCACTACTGGAATCTACTACAAAGGGCTTCTGTGTGCCCTAACACCAAATTTTGTTCAACTTTCTTTAAAGTTTTCCTTTTTGTGTTAAATATACCTTATTTAGGTATGAATGATTCATATATTCACTGGTGGGGGGTGTGTGCTAACCTGGATGATGTTTTAGTTTTAAGATTTCATAGTCCTTATAATTTTGAGTTATTTATGTATTTTCTTCATAGTTTACAGCGACTCCTTAGTATTAGGAGAGATTGAGGATTTGACTTCCCAGATATCTCCATATGTTACAATTTGGATTCTTAATGCTAACTTCCTATCAACCTTGGTGAAAGAAACATGACACTTGGTCTGGATGAGATGTGGGTTTTGAATAGAAGCACAATGGGTTGCAAACTAAGCATGGGATGTGCTCAGCAGTCTGGCCTTAGCACACAAAGGTAATATTTTAATAGCGATTCTACACAGAAATTACCAGCATGATTGCTCATTTGGCATGCAATGAGGCTGGAAGAACTGTGAGCTTTGACAGTACCTCTAACTTGTCTATCTCCCTCTATCTTTAAAAGAAATGAGAGCCTTTTTTTAACCTGTCTTGGATATATTAAGGGTATGGACTGTTACTCACAGATTACTTATGGACACTGTAGCTTCCCTCAAAAGCCAAGTGTTGACATGTGCATGCATTTCTGTCTTGGGGCCCCTGTCTGTTCACGGAATTGTGGAATGGTTGAGGTTGGAAGGGGCATCTGAAGGTCCCCTGGTCCAACCTCCCTGATCAAGCAGCGCCTCCTAGAGCTGGTTACCCAGGATCATGTCCAGGAGGCTTTTGGACATCGCAAAGGAGGGAGACTCCACAACCCCACTGGTCAGCCTGTTCCAGAGCTCAGTCACCTTCACAGTGAAAAAGTGTTTCCTGATTCTCAGATGGAACCTCCTATGTTACAACTTGTGCCCATTGTCTCTTCAAGAACTCAACAATATGATATTGACATAGTATATGGAATAAAGGGAAAAGACAGAGTACAGAACCACACTGCATTGTCAGGGGTTATTACATGAATGTTCACATCTAGATTTATAGGTTGCGGTCCCACCACAGAATCCATTGGTATAAACAATTCCATTTCCCCTGTGGCTAATATTTTGGGAGAGACACCATCTGAAAGAATTTCAGTCCTCACTGTGTTTTGTACTGGTGGTGTACAGTCATGTTATTTTGGCCTGTGATTCTTCCATTTTCTTGCAGTGCCCAAACTACAGCTTAAATTCAATTTTCCATCAGGGTATAATGTATAGCAGAGTCTTGTAATCCCTTGGACCAAAATACTACAGATTTTTTTCAACTTTTCATCCCAGTCATCTGCCACAATCCCCACAAGGCTATATCATCCAGAATTGTTACTTCTAATTCAAAAGAATATCTTTGCCTAGGAGTGTGTAATTGAGCATGCTCAATCAAAGCGTTTTGGCAGGCATTGGAGGCCTCTTGTTGTTGCTTGGTCCATTGCCAAACAACTTTCTTCCTAGTCCATTTCTGGTGGTTTCGCATTTGCCAGGCAGTGCCTCGCTGTGAGGTGGCAGGTGGGGTGGAGGGGGAAGAATTTTTTTGCATAGGCACTAAATTTGCCGACGATGAAATATTTCTGATGCTGTGATCCCATTTATTTCTGATGGTGGGACACCAGCTTGCGCAAGATCATTCCACATTTGTTTACTTGTCACCTGTGAGGTAAGTCTTAGTCTTTGGTTTTGTCAACTTATTTTCATTCACCACCCACACAGCTGGTTCCAAAATTAGAGCCCAGATTTCCCTCAAGGTATTTGCTAGGGTACCTATATTACCAGTATCACTCATGACTGCTGCTAGAATCAAGGGTTTCAGTGAAACAGGCATCCCTCTCAAAAGCTGCATTTTTATACTTTTCATTAATGCTATCCCATCCAGACTAGATCCTGTAATAAGAACATGATCCATCCCTATCTGCCACAAGAAACTAATACCTCCTTCCATTGTACACCAATTTCCAAAAAACAGCACTAATTCAGCAGCATCTGCATATGCTGTTAAAACTGCTGCACCCAACCTTTTGTATAGCGTAGGTCCAGCAGCATCCTGCCCATCAGGACCCCTGATATTTTGTAATTGAGCATATCCCCAATGTATCTGATCCTGACTGGATGTAGGGCTTAATAGATCTTTTTCACATATTAATAAGTGGAAAGACACAGTGCCACTATCCAAAGCTCGCAAAATCCATGCCAGTATGCCTTGCCCGCTCTTCTGCTGGTAGACCTCTAAAAATTCCCTTAACTCTTTTGGACTATAAGTGCATGTGATCTGTACCCTTTTGTCTGGCAGATCCCTCTGCCCCTCCACTTGTATGAGGGGTCATGCTTCTACCATGTCCCTATCTGCTAAATCTGGCTCAAACTCAATCTCGGAGTCCAAGGACTTACTCCAGCTATTTCTATCCGACTCCTTGCAATCCCATCAAGATTTCATAGTGAGAACACAAACTTGAGAAATTGAAACCTTACTTTTCCCATCTCTGTGCCTTCATTTGTTAGCAATACAAGCTGCCAGCCGTTCTACAGTGCATTGCTGCTCATAGTGCCGCTTTGATTGAGTAGTAATTACTTCTTGCACAATCGCCTTTGAATCTTGTAAAGTCCCGACTTTCTTTTTCCAACTCTCTTACTTTGCTCTGCAATGCTATAACCTCACGGTCAAGAGCTCTAAGACTAGTAGCTAATAGCCATCCCAATTGTAGAAGCCCAGAGGATAAGGGGCTGATGTGTATGTCTCAAACACCAATAGCTGGATGACTGTGGAGACAACCAAAGATTGTTGGTAATAACAGACAAGAATTGTTGGCAATAACCAAGGATTGTTGGTAATAACACGCTGTGAGAAAGAACAGGATGTGGCTGGAGAAGGGGCCATATGGAGGTAGGGCAGCACTTTTCCGGGACAAATGTACTTGTTCTAGTTCCTGGACATAGGCACAACACAGCACAGTGCAAGCACAGAAATGAGGCTGAGAAGTGGGCATGGAATGTAGGGGGGGATAAAGACCACCCAAGACCTCCAAAGCCCTCCAACCCATTTCCTGAAAGGTCTGAAAGAACAGACTGTGCATGATAACTAATTTGCATAGAAAGTGAGAAGCTTATCTCCAGGGTGGGGAAAACCTATCTATAAAAAGGTACCCCCACAAAGCATAGGCAGCACCCCAGGACCTTGGACATCCCATCAGCTGGATCAATGCTGGAACCAGGACTACTGGTTCTTTCCCTCCCTTCCTTCCTTCCTTCCTTCCTTCCTTCCTTCCTTCCTTCCTTCCTTCCTTCCTTCCTTCCTTCCTTCCTTCCTTCCTTCCTTCCCTGATGCTCACCACCTGCATTGAAGAGAACCATCTACATACAGTAACTGATGTGTGCAACAAATATTAAGAGTGAATGCTTAAGAACAAAGAACGAAATCCTATAGGTTACCATTACAACATAGAATAAATGACCTCCTGGAAATAAAACTAGAATGTATTTAGAGAATTTTCTTAAAGGTCTTAGCATAATTTTAGAGGTTTAAATGTACCACAAATTCAGGAGAATACAGAATTTCTACAAATTTGGAAATTCTCAGAGAACAAAATATTTATTTGGTCTTACCTCACAATTATTATGAACAGCAGTGAAGCATAGATTCTTGCAGAGCTGAATAGGATTTTTTTTCTTGGAGAGAACCCAGGAAAAGACTTTCTTTTATATTTATTTATTTATATGTGCATACACATACACACAAACTTCAACATGAGTAGAACAAACCATTTGAAAACACTCACCAGTCAGCAAACATAACAGCAGCTGATAAAAAAAGCAGATAGGAATCATTTTTAAGAAAGAATAAAAGAAAGCCTGCAAAAATTCCACTTCCCTTCTGAATGCCAAGGATCAAGAATAGGAGCAGTCTTTGTATGCAGGAGAAGATGGATAGGGGGTTGCGGTTGGAGTTAGGATTTTGTTGTTTGTTTTAGGGTTTTGTTGGGGGCATGTTGTTTGTTTTCTACTTTTTTTTTTTAAATCATCAACATCCTAAAAGAGATAGCAAAGAATGCAGCTAGGCTACTCTTATCACCAATATTACGTTTTTTGGCTGCAAATACATTTCACAATGATATCATAGGATAATAACACATGTAGATGCAAATATATCAACTGTGACAAACTTGATATACAGCCTGTCAGACTTTTCATATGCTAAGGCTTCATAGAAATTTTAAAGACTCCATTATTATATATTTTCCTAGATTTTTTAAAAAAAATTTGCACAATCAAAAAGGCAAAGAGTACATAAAAGACACTCAAAAAAACATGAACAAAGTACTTTAGCACAATCAGAAACCATGATAAAATCCCTTTTTGAACTGAGAAAAAACTGGTTACAAGGGTGTTGTGGTTTGACCCTGGCCAAATGCCAGGCACCCATGAAATACTCTCACCCACCCTCCCCTGCCACAGCTGGACAGAGGAGAGAAAAAATTAATGAAGGGTTCATGAGTTGAGATAAGGACCAGGAAAAAACACTTCAAGGGCAAAACAGGCTCAACTTAGAGGTACAAAGTGAATTTATTGCTAACAGAGTCAGAGGAGGATAATGAGAAGTAAAATAAGTCCTTAAAACACCTTTTCTTCCCCCAACCCCTCCCTTCTTCCCACCGACAGCGCAGGGGGACAGGGGTGTGGGGGGTTTTGGCCAGTTCATCACCCAAGTTCTTCTTCCACTGCTCAGGGAGAGGAGTCCTTCCCCGTGAGGTCGTGGGGTCTCTCCCACGGGAGACAGTTCTCTGCGAACCTCTACAATGTGGGTCCACTCTCACAAGCAGCAGTCCTCCCAAAACTGCTGCAACGTGAATTCCTCCCACAGACAAACAGTTGTCCCAAAGCTGCTGCAGCGTGGGTCACTTCCACGGGGTACAGTCCTCCAAGGACAGGCTGCTCCAGCCTGGAAGCAGGGGCCCCCTCTCTCCACCGGCTCTCCCACTGGATCACAGCCTCCTCCAGGCATCCACCCGCTCCTGCATGGGCTCCTCCCCCACGGGCTGGGGATGGATCTCTGCATCCCCTGTGGATCCCCATAGGCTGCAGGGGGACAATCTGCTTCACCATGGTCATCACCATGGCCTGCAGAGGAATCTCGGCTCTGGCGCCTGGAGCACCTCCTCCCCCTCCTTCTTCACTGATCTTGGTGTCTCCATGTTGTTTCCCCTCACATGTTCTCACCTCCTCTTCTTCTCTGATTAGAAGAAAAAACTGTGCCCACTTTGTTTTGATTTTCTTCTTAAATATGTTATCACAGAGGCGTTACCAACCTCTCTAACTGGCCCAGCTTTGGCCAGCAGCATGTCCATCTTCAGAGACATCAGGGATTGGCTCTGCCAGACATGGTGGAAGCTTCTAGTAGCTTCTCACAGCAGCCACCTCTGTGCTCCCCCCCTTCTCCCCCCCCCCACCAAAAACCAGGCCGTGCAAAACCAACACAAAGGGACAAAAAGATAGGACACTGATTGAGTTACCAGAAATGTCATCTGCAACAGAAGTGGCCTGGATCACAGGGCAATTTTCTTTCTATAGGCAAGGCTTCTTTACCTTGCTGTTGCTGACTAGACATAACCAGGTGTCTTGGGTTACGATATAAGGTGTAACCAAAAGTATGTATTCTACTACCATCTACATGAGCTGTTAAAATGGGTGGAGCAGTGTTTCTTTATCTTTGCCATGACTCAACTGTGATAACTCCCTCTGGGGAAGCAGCAGCCACTCTGAGGGGGCCATCTCTGCTAATGGGCCATCAAGGACTCCCCAGAATGACTCATAGAAGTACATCATCCTATTGTGAAATGCCCTGCCCTGAGGGAGGTACCGAACATTTCTACCCATATATAATCTGGGGCTTGGGACACCAGGATACCACCACTGGATTCCCAGAGGACAGGAGCTCTCGATAACCACCACAGGACCTCCAGAGAAGGACCAGACCTTTCTACAGGATCCCCGCTTCGACAAGACTACATCCATCACTCCAATGGGCCTGCAACCACTGTTTAATCAGACTGCTACCACCACCCTGACCAACAGGGTGTCAGGTTGTATTCTGACTTTGTCAGTTTAAGCCAGTGTTTCTATACTATTGCCTTTATTGTAATTTTTCCTATTAAATTGTAGTTCTGACTTGGAATCTCTTGCAAGATATTTGTGTGGAGTTAATTCCTCCTGCTGGTTTGCTTTCAAACTAGCACACCAGGGTAAGATCTCCTTGTGCTTGCGGCTTGCCTTTGTCTAGCAAGGAAGAACTTTCCTGAGCCTGTACTAGCAAGTCTGTCTTCTGCTTTTTTATGCAGAGTCATTCCCTATAAAGAGAAACTTATTAGTGAATAGCAATAAATAATGATGAACAACTAATTTACAATTCATTATTCATTATTTCTTCTTCACAAATGAGAACTAACCTGGTTTGAATTTCAAGCATTATATTTTCAAGAATGGGGTTAAGACAGTCTTCCTTTTCAATAAGTTTGCATTTTATCATCATGAAAGTTTGCAGTAATTCTTGAAAAACCAGACTGCCAGTGTGCCAGGTCTTGAATGTGTATTTCCACACATGAACACATGGTGCTATGACAAACCTTTTGGAAAGCAAACCCCCTGCCTCTCCCCCGCTCCTCCCAGAAGTTGAGCTAGAAGAGTACTTCTCAATTATATTCACCCTCTGTGAAAATACCAACTTAATAGAAGTGGTGAGACCATATTTTGGTGTTGGTGGATACCAAGTTGAACATCCTTGTGCTAAAGAATGCCAACAGCATTCTGGGTTGCACAAGGAAGAATGTTGCCAGCAGGTTGAGGGACGTGGTCCTTCCCCTCTACTCAGCACTGGTGAGTCCACATCTGGAGTCCTGTGTCCAGTTCTGGGCTCCCCAGTACAAGAGAGACATGAATATGATGGAAAGAGTCCAGAAAGGGGCCACAAAGATGATTCAGGGACTGAAGCATCTTTGATACAAGGAGAGGCTGAGAGAGCTGGGTCTGTTTAGTCTGGAAAAGAGAAGGCTCAGGGGGATCTCATCAATATCTACAAATACCTGAGGAGACAGGCTCTTTTCAATGGTGCCCAGTGAGAGGACAAGAGGCAATAAACACAAATGGAAACACAAGGGGCTCCCTCTGAACATAAGCAAACTCTTCTTGACTGTGAAGGTGTTTGAAGACTGGAACAGGTTGCCCAGAGAGGTTGTGGAGCCTCCATCCTTGGAGAGATTGAAAACCTGTCTGGACATGGCCTTGGATAACTGTTTCTAGGTGGCTCTGAGCAGGGGAGTTGGATCAGATGATCACCAAAGGCCTTTCTAACCTTAGCTATTCCATGATTCTGTTTTTGAGAGAATCTGTGTCTTTAGCAGAAGCTAGCAGCTATGTAATATTCCCACTATTGAATATGAGGGAAAAGAAGATAATCATATACTGACTGGAAGAACCTGGCCAGTATAAGATGATAGAAACTATGGTGGACTGTGGATAAAAATCAGAGACTAATTAAAAGGAAGAAGCAGATGAAGCTATCACTAATAATTTTCTTACAAATGAGATTCAGGCTACTGAACTATATATATATCTCAGTTCAGCCATGTCTTCTGCTTACCAGTGGGACCAACATTATGTAGTTGGACAAAGGCACCAAGTCACCTGAAAGTGCCTTTAATACAAAGAAGATCCAAATGCTCTGTTTAAACACCATTTTACTCTCCTACTCACAAACATAGCAAGAACATAAAACAGCAAGAAGGAAACTCTTCCGAGGGAAGACAGTGAAATGATTTAACCTCTATGATGAAACAGATGCATGTTACAGGGGTTCAGGGACTCATATCAGGAAAACAGTTTCAAAGAAGCCACACCCTATCAAAGGTAAGTCTTGAACACATTTGCTGAAGGTGAACAATTCCCTACAAAAAGGTGTGTGGTTGATATACAGTTCCCTTATGCTTTGAATAGTGTAAGTGATGCTTGACTCTGTGCTCACACATTTTCATATGTAGTAAGCAGAATGAAAGAACCAAATATGTATAGCTTGGTAAATGCCACAAGCAGAGTATCAGGTGTGCACAAAACTACCTGTACTGTCACTCTAATGAAATAGAAACAAGCAGGAAACTGGGGAGGGGAAAAACAAGATAATTAATTTGAGTATTACAAGACATTAGAACTAAAGGTCTGAAATTACAGAAAAGAAAACTGAGGCTTCCTTTCCCCCACAAAGTGATGCTTCAGGCTCTGAAACTTGAAAATTACAACCATGTTGCTTTATGTATTCTGAAGTGAGCCTTGCTTTGCTGTTTTTCAGCATGAACTTTATCAAGCCTTTTACAAGTTTATTGTTTTCCACTAGGGGTAACTGTTATTTAATGATAACTGCATATATATTTGAAAATACTTTACAAAGAAAAATACTATAAATTAATCAAAATCTTGATAAACACCACATAAACAACTAAGATCAACCTTTTTATAATTTTTAAGTTTGGAGATTCTTACCATATTATGCCAGGCACTAAGAAGAAACTTCTCTTCCATTTCTCTTTGACTCTTTGTTTTTTCATATTCTTTCTAAAACAAAACAAACCCCATATATTTAAAATTATTTAGCTGCAGATAACAGTAAATATTAGAGAAGCACAGTCTATACCCAAAAATGAGAAAACACAAAGGATCTACTGGGAAACATGGAAATTATTACCTCCAATGAATGTCCAATTAATTATTACCTCTATTCTGTCACGTTCCTGCAACTGATTTTTTAGTGCCTGAATCTCAGGAGCTGAACCCTGGTTTTGTTTAGGATCTAAGGTGTGGATAACCTGTGAGAGGAAAACCACAGTTTGTTTTATAACCACATAAGAGGCATAGAAGGGACTTGTAACGTCATTATAATAAAGTAAAATGGCATTTAAAGATGTCAAGCAAAAGAATGCTTAATTTTAAAAGGCTGACATATAATACAAACACATCTCTCCCACAGTAAGACAGAGGTTCTAAATTATCAACCAGGATGATGGAGACTATCTTTAAACAACAATCATAAAGTGTCACACATCATCTGAAATGTGCTCTAACAGGACTGTCAAACAAAAGTGTTAATGGGAAGAAGCAAGACCTCAGAAGTTCAATATTTTGGACAGAAGGAAGTAGTTCCTACCCCCATTATGTACTGCCATAGGGCGAGAGCATGTGAAACCTTCCCTTGAAGCCTTTTTCTCTTTATAGCTAAGGATTCCCTATCTGTTACCCCTCAACTCACTCTTCACTGAACTCAAAGACTACTTCTATCTGGAAAGAGGCTGTGATTCAGGGATCTGGAGTACTAGTAATGCAAATTTTAGAAAGTTTTGCCACCACCAAGAAGAATCCATGGCAGTGCATGCATGATGAAGTTTCTGCCAATAAGTAAGATGAAGGGAACAACTACATTTTTATGTGGTGCCCATCAGAGGCAGAATTTGATTGCTAATAAATGCTCAAGAACAATTCCAGTAAAGGCCAAGGTTTTAAAGTTTGTCCTAGCTGAATAACTGTCCTCACTGAAAAACATTTTAAAAACATGAGCCCTAGCATGGACACTTCAGCCAAACTGCATCTCTCACTGATAAGCCTGGAAGAACATCCACAAAAAATAAAAGGTTATCATAACATCAAGATGGGGTTAACACCATGTCTGTTATCCACTACAACTTATGACTCTTAAGGAACTATGTCTGAGTAACTAATATAAATCTGTATCAGTGGGGCACATGTACAGAAGTAATACAAAAGGTTTTGTTAGATAGTAGTCACAAGTATAGATACTTAGTTTTATTCATACAGAGTGAAAATGTGGTACAGCCTGTTAGGGAAGTGAGTCAAGATTATAAAGAGCCAGGAGACAAGTTCTGTTGGGCTATGAGACCAGCCCGGGCTAGTGGACTCCTCAGGGCGCCCCTGGGATATTCCTGGAAAGAAAGGGCTCCGCTGCCTGGATTGTTCATCCAGCAACAGACAAGGACTCCTGACTACTAAAACTCCGGACAATACAGTATGTTTAAAAGAAATACTGAAACAGTGGGTGACCTGTAAGGCGTATGCATGGTCATGAAAGGCTGTTGGTAAGTCGGAGGGAGACGTYCCCCGCGCAACTTGTGCCTATGTAGTGTGCTTGCAAGCTGCAGTGGTRTCTGRTGCYGGGCYRRGGAGGCTCAGGCATTGCCTGTCGGCAGAAGGGGAGCTTTGCCGTCTGAGGGCTTGTTTGCTAGCAATTTGGGGCTAGCAGTTGTCGTGCCGTGGAGGGCACAGGTTGTCAGCAATTTGGGGCTAGCAGTTGTGCTGTAGAGGGCACGGGTTGTCAGCAATTTGGGGCTAGCAGTGGTTGTGCCGTAGCGGGGCACGGCTATTTATACTGTTGTGAGTATGTTCTGACTGTGAGAGCAGCTGTGTGAGAGCTTGTTGAGACATGCTATTAATAGCACAGAGTGAGAGAGGAGTTTAGACCCGCAGTTTTGTTTGAAGCGAGTGTGGTGAATGTTTAAAAGTGAGTGTTGTGTGGTTTTTTTTTATTGTAATTGTGGTAGTTACACCCTTGTGAATTCGTGAATTCGGTGAACTCCTGGATTAACAGGGAAACTGAAAATTTTATTTAAAAGAGTTATATCAAACCCCGAGAGGTAACTTGGTAGCTTTAGACTGGGAGCAACCTGTAGTAAAATTTTGAAATTTGAAAAAGTAAGTAGAGTAGCTTATAACTGTAAGAATTTTCCTGCAGCTTTTAGTGTATCTAGAAGTTAGCATTGTGTGTGGATATTATTGCAGTGTGAGTTCTGTACCAGACGCTATTATTGTTCTCCGTAACACAGTGCAGAAAGTGTGTACAGTATCTACAGCCCCTTTAAGCTGATTTTAACCTGAGCTGTGGACTGTGCAGAAAGGACTATAAGAGAAAGTAATGGGAACTAACCAGAGTAAAGAGATCCCCAGAACTAGTCCTTTAGGATGCATTTTATCACCCTGGAAAGAACTGGTGAGTTATGGTAGCACAGAGAATAAAAAGGCTCTTATTAAGTTCTGTACACAATGGTGGCCGCTCTATAAGCTTGAGGGAAATGTCAGATGGCCACCAACTGGGACTCTAGATGATGGGACTCTGTTACAGCTTATGCTTTTCCTAAGGCGGGAGCATAAATGGGAAGAAGTGATATATGCTCATTTGTTTTTCTCCCTCCGGAACTATCCTGAGTGGCAGAGGGATTGTGGAATTGGGGCCCCTTCTGATCCCTTAGTATTGGCCCTCAAAAAAGATAATAAGACTAAAAAGGAAAAGCTTAAGCGATGTTGTAGTACATGTTCAATAAATCAACGCTGCACACACCCTGATAAGGTACATCCAGTTGACACACAGGAACAAGAGCTGGGGGATCTGTTTAGACTACCACCCGGGAGGAAAAGGGGGCTGGGGGGAGAAATAACCCCAACCCCTACTGCACCTTCCACCTTGTTCTCTGGGGAAGGGCCCGCTCCAATCTCTATTTCAACCCCAGCTCTAATACCCCCCACTCCAATCTCTATTTCAACTCCAGCTCATACTTTAACTAAAGCTATCACAGCCTTTACTCCAGCTCCAGCTACAAGCACAGCCGAATCAACTCCGATTTCACCTCCAACTTCAACTTCTATTCCACCTCTCACCTTCACCCCTGAGTCTATACCATTGCCTAGTAGTGACGGTGAGGAGGAGGAACTGCTCCCTCCAAGGGGTCCTGTAGCATCCGGGGCTCGAAAACAAACTAAGAAAATTATACAAGCACCCTTGAGGGAGGCAGTAGTTTCTGAAGGGAGAACAATGTTGGTTAAAATCCCCTTTTCTACACAGGATTTAGGGGCTTGGGAAAAGGTTGCTAAGCAGTATAGGAACGACCCAATAGGGGTTGCAAAGAAATTCAAGTTTATGGTTAAGCAGCATCGACTTGACTGGTCGGATCTCCCGCTGTTGTTAGATGCCTTTACAGAAGCAGAAAGACGATTAATTTTGAAAGCAGCAGGAAATTTAGCAGAAGATGCTTGTCAAAAAGCACAGATGAGAGTTAAAGATGTTTTTCCTCTCCAAGATCCACAATGGAATCCTAATGATGATGTAGATATGGAAAGCTTAATGAATTATCAAGATTTTATAGCAAAAGGGATGGAGAGGGCAATTCCTAAAACTATAAACTGGTCAGCCCTWTATGCAATTAAGCAAGGCCCCTCAGAAGCACCCTCTAAATTTTTAAGAAGGTGATGCTCAAAGAAGAGGAGACCGGAAAAGAGAGGGGGCGGCTGTTTGTGCTAAAAAAACCTGAGGGGGACTGGAGATTCTCACCCTAGGAGAACCTCTGGTTATAATCAAACTAGGGAACAAAGAAGAAATACAATTTCTGATAGATACAAGGGCAACATACTCAGTGTTAAATGAAGCTTTAAATGAATATGTCAAGGTACAGGGAGC
>RAHM01000866.1:22066-32220 GCA_003713295.1 Parotia lawesii | reverse complement strand
ATAGATGTTGGGTGCTGGACATCATCGTGGTGAATGCAGGCACAGGTTCTGGCATTTGCTTCTGTTGGGGTTTCAAACAAAGTTAAAATTTTGCAATTTCAAATGAGGGGGGGCTTTCCCTTCTCCCCCTTCTCTTACTTCAAGTGTGGGGAAAGGGGAATGGTATAAAGATAACAGGGGTGTGGGAACTTGTGGCTAGGGAATGGATAACAGTAAATAAAGAGAAGGGTGCAAGTTAACAGAAACCAATAGGAATATTGGAGAATGTGGTTGTGGGAAAGGCAAAACAAAGGGGTGGTAATAGGGAACATTACGATTTGGGGAATAACAGAATGGGGTAGGATCTGGGGAGACACCACAGGTGTTTTGACTTATCCGTTTGAAGTTTTGTCTGCAGTTCTGGTTCCTGGGATGTTGTGTCTGTTTCTATACTGGACATCTGTGCTGGTTTGCGGTCTTCTTTTCCAGGCAATGGTGGTTTCATCTTTTAACTGCATCCTGTTCATCTTGGTCGGTGTTGCGTCTGCAGCAGCGATGATTGCCGGGCTAGAGCAGGATTTGTATTTCTTTGGCAGGTTCCAGGTGTCATCTGTAGCTTTTGGTCTCTTCACTGCTTGCTCCGGCTGCCTTTGGTCTTCACACTCAGCACGAGAACCAGGGAAGTCACTGTTCTGTTTCTTTGGCTGCTTTTGTGGACTGCTTACATCCACTGCTTCTTTCACGATGTTTTCGCAGCTTTCTGGGAAGATTTGGGGCTTTGCAGCTTTGCTCTTGCTGTCTTCCACCTTTTTCTGATTTTCATGCAGCACGGGGGCAGGGGATGCAGGCAGGGCTGGAGCTGAGGTGAGAGGCAGCACTTGGGCGGAGTTTTTGCAGCAGGGTGCCCAGAGCAGCTGCTTAGAAGCTTTAGGGCATTTGCATGTCAGCAGCAGAGCCGGCGGCAGGGGAGAAGCCCGGTTTTTCAGTGCCGCGGCAGTAAAGAAACAGCTGGAGCGGGCTGGGGCAGTCGGGGCAGAGCGTTTTCACAGGAGCTGCTTCCAGCTCACTGCCACAGTGGAGGGAGCTAAGTCTACTAGGTTGAAAACAAGAATGGACTGTTTCCTTAAGTCTCGCACCACGTGGCCAGCTGAGGCAAGCTGCAACAAACGGCCGCGCGGGTTTTGGTTTTGGGCCAGCCGCATGGCTGGTTTGGGCGTGCCTTTGTTTCGGCGGGGGAGGACAGCCAGGCATGGGCTGGTGGAGGGTCACGAGTGGGCACGGCCACAGCGGCGACAGGGACTCAGCTCCAGGGTGCCCTTGGGCAGTGACTCTGGCATGCCCCCCGGAGCTCGGCTCTCGCACCGCTCTGGGACCTCGGCTTGGGGCTTCTCCGACCACAGCTGGAACTCGCTGGGGTTGTGAAGCTGGGGTGACCCCGCTGGAGGCACACTGCTGCCCCGCCCGAGGCTGGGGCTGCTGGGGCTTGAAGCCGGCTCGGCTGGGGCTTGGAGCGGTCGGGCGCGCGCGCACGCCCCGCAAGTCCCCCTCACGAGGCAGGCGCGGATGCTGCATTTTTGCAGCAGCACTCGTGGCACCTCGCGCTCCAGCGCGCACAGCTGCAGCATCACTACCGTTGTGCAACAAAGGGAATGAAAGTAGGGCAGTGCACACGGACGTGCCGCCGTCTCCGAGCATCCAGGAATTTTTGCAGCCGCTACCACCCCCACCCACTCTTGGTCTTGGCCACGTGGGAATGCGAGGTGGGTTCTTTTTTACGGGCTGGGCTGATGACAGGGAGGACGGGGGTACAGAAGGGAGAGGCAGTGTTTGCCGCTGGCAGGGGACTCCTGACGGGGGGAGAGGGACCCGACGCAACACCCATCAACGTGTGGGAGAGGCCCGGTGACGTGAGCGGAAGTGAGTGGGGGAGGGGGAGCGCGCGCGGGTGAAAAGCGCGCCGCTCCTACCATGCGGCCACTGCCATTTTGAGGAGTGGAGGCGGGAGAATTGAAAACAAAGGGAACAGCTGATATCGCGGGTCGGACCATGCTGCTATTGCAATTTTGGAACAAATTTGAAGTAGGCAAAACCGGGGAATTATGTATAGGGAAGGAGTTTGGGATAGAACTCGGGGTAGCCTGGCCATCGCTACTCCAGGCAGGGAACAAAGGAGACAGAGAGGAAGCAGGCTGACGATAGCGAGTCTGGGCACAAGTGCAGGGTCTTTCTCTCGGTCTCCCTTGATTTAGGGTAGAGGGAACAGGAATACAGGGAAGCGGTAAAGAGTTTTTTAAACTGGGGTTAACATTTTTAAACTGTTTCACAAAACTATCAATAGCTTTTGCTAGCTGATAAAGTAAATACCCTTTTCCCRACAAAAACAACCATCGTACAAAGCRTTTTAAATACTCAACTAACCACTGCTTAAATAACCACTGAACAAARTGTTTTAAACCTTCCCTRGTATAAYGAAAATTTTCCCGAACAAGGACTTTTAGAACTGAGAGAAAGACTTCCCATAGGAGATGAGAGAATTTTGCCCCCATCTCCCTCTCTTCCCAACCCTCGAGATAAAAGGAAATTAACAGAAAAGGATACAAAAGTGCCCCATATTACCTTAGAGGGTCAAATAAAATTCTTGAGGGCGGTCTACTGACTTAAGACCAGTCTTCTCTTTCTCTAGAAGATTGTTGGTCTTCCCTGCCAAGCTCCCTGATAAGACTCAGAGGTTTCTTTGGGGTAATGGCTGCTCCAAATGCGGCTTGATTCCAGAAATCCTGGAGATGTTGGCGTGGAGGTCCAAGGGAGTCCACTTTGGGTGCCATTTAATACCGTTCCTGCCTGGCTCCATAGATGCACAGGCAGGTTCAGTATTGTAATCAGTAACAAAGAGATAGGAAGGGAATTTGCTTTGCCTTCATTCCGACAGGCAAGTTTATTACATCTTTACCCTCAAAGAGCAAGCAAGCAAATCCGAGGACAATGGGTCACTCAGGGATTTTCCCGGGGCTGGGGGAAAGGCAGGATCAGGGATCAGGGACCAATGGGAGAGCCCTGGGGGAGTGGCGAGGGGCCAAGGCCAGCAGCCAACCGGGAGATTCAAACTGGAATACATTAACTCAACAGAACCATGCATCCTGGGGAAAGCCTTTTGGTCACTTTACATCAGCTACCACAAGGTAGAGCTCAGAAAGGAGGGAGGGGTGGGGAGAAGGTGTTTTTAAGATTTGTTTTACTTCTCATTGTCCTGCTCTGATTTTGATTGGTAATAAATTCAATTAACATCCCCAAGTCAACTCTGTTTTGCCTGTGATGGTATTTGGTGAGTGATCTCTGTGAGAACTCACCCTTAAGGATGGTAACTAAAGCCAACTTCTCTGGGCCTCTACACTCTCTCCTTGTCCTTAACTCATGAACCTTTTGTTTTATTTTCTCTCCCCTGTCAACTTCCAGTGGGGAGTGACAGAGCGGCTTTGGTAACGTTGTGGTTTAGGAATGGCAGTCCTCAATTTAGGAATGGCACTCCTCAACTTAGTGCCCCTCCCCAACTGAGACTGTCCCAAACCAAATGCCACTTGATGTTGTCCCCTATCCTGAGCTCCTTCAGCAGACTCTTCCTTGCCTTTGAGAGGTGCCTTATGCAATGCCTCTGCTCAAACATGTTTCTCCAGCTACGTGCTCACTGCAGCAGTAACTGAGCATTCAAAATGCTCATTAAAATTGGTATATTGATATATTGGTTTATTAATTGCGGTCCAGGAAATGTTTTCTTCCTCTGAAGCTTTCAGAGGAAAGGAAACAGAGAAGAAGACAAGTAAGTAAAGGCCAAGGAGTATCCAGCAAGTTCTTTGAATAAAGAAAGAGCATCTGCCAGGATGCAGCATGCGTGCAACAAGCAGCACACAAGCAGCTCCCTGGCAAGAGGAGAAGACAGGGAAGCATTTCTGAAGGGTCTAGAGGGGAAATTAAATCCTGCCTGTCAAGCTGGCAAGTTCCTGTGAGGGATGGGAGCCCTCTTGTCCTCTGTGCAGGGCCAGGAGGTCCTTACGGATGTAGACACCTGGAGCCAAGCATTAAGGTACCAGTCTTTTGGGTTTCAGTGTGACCCTGCTGCTGTGTTCCTACAGCTGGGGAAGGAGAGCAAGAAAATGAGCTTTTTTTTATGCTGATTGACTGCTGTCAGTGGAGATATAAACTGTATCTACACTGAGAGCTTACAGTTATAGCTGCAATCAGACTTAAATAGCAGAAAGCTGGTGTTATAAGGCTGTGGATGGTATAACAGTGATGCTGTTAGATGGGTTTAACCCTCTTATCCACCCTCCCCATCCCCACCTCCAAATTACTTCCTTGGAAAAACAGTTGAGAAACCAAAAATCACAAAAAATACAACTCCGGTGCTGCAAGCTGTCTGCCCATGGCCAGGCCAACATCAGAGAGCAAAGCCAGGGCTGAGATCCCCACTCCTATCCAAGGTCAGGGGAGCTCTGAGGCCTTCCAGTGCCCCCCATCACTGGATCCCAGCAGGTGAGCGAGAGCCTGCTGTTGTGGGCAGAGTGGGAGCTTCAGACAAAGTTTGTTACAGAAGACCTCTCATTGAGTTACGAGGTGCAGAAAGGACCCCCTTGCTTTCTAAACACCTCAGAGAGGAGCCTGGGTGTGGCTGGATCCAATCTTAGCCCCAGATTTTGTCAACGGTTAGTGTAAGAGATTATATAGATGTAATTGAACCTTTATACAGTTTTGTCCTGCAGGATTAAGGATGGCAAACCAGATATATTTATATAAATATATGATTTATTATGATAATGATTAGACAAAAAGATATGAATCAGAATTATTTCCTACACAGTATAGGAGCTGTAACAACTATTAGAATATAGTGCACTATGATGCAATATTGAAGCAATATATATATATAAGCGCAATTGTTTTAAAGCAATTGTATTAAAGTTGGCAAAAACAGTTATTAAGTAGAGATTGATGTTATTCACCCATACCAATGAAGGTAGGCAAATCTCTTTCACTCAGCCTTGAGGAGTAACTTTGAGGGGCATCCCCACTCAAGGGAGGAATCTCCACACATACAGCCCAAGAAGGGATATGTTAGAAGACTGTGCCATTAAAATTTGGGACTGGGCTTTTATAGTGGGTATTGGAGGTCCTGTGCTCATGCAGATGTCTTGGGGTGTCTCTGCTTGTATGAAACACCAGTATTTGGGCAATTAAGCAGAGCCCTCTCTATTTGCAATGCTGGTGCCATTTAGGATAGAAACCAGAATCCCCAAGGACTCACACTGGAACAGCAAGTGCCATTCTGTAGATGTAGGAATATTTAAGTATGTGCTAAACCAAAGTTAAACTTTAAACTCAGTAAGGGAGGATTCTACTAGGCTTACTCTAAACAGGAGGAAAAGGTTTAAATGCAAAACAAACCCGCTTTTTTCCCCCAAGAAAGATTTCTCTCCCTGCTCTCCCAAATCCAAAAGAAAAATTTCCAGATATCCACTCCACATGTCACTGCTGCTGGTGACTTCAAGTAACAGAGGATGTGTATGGGAGTGATAGGAACATCTGTATGAAAAAAGGGCACCAGGCAGGGATGCAGTACCATATGTTACTGCATGACTGGGAATGCTGAGGGTGAGGGTTTCTAAGAGATATGGTCTAATGGTCTAAGAGAAAAGGTCTAATAAATAATGTCCATTCATGGAGAAATGTGGCTTCAGGTTAGTTTTTTTGAACACCCAGGTGAATGCACTAGGAATTATATTTCTGCTGAGTGTCCTCAGGCCAGATGGTAAATGGGAATAACCTGTGTCAGCAAGCACCTCCAGCTCATGAGCAGTAAATATCCAAGGCTGGAACAAGCTGTGTGCTACAACTGCAGGGGAACAAGACCAACTCCTCTCCTCTCAATAATTGTTCAGGACATGACTCAGGTTGCTCAGGGGGCTTGGCTGCTCCTGGCAAAAGCTCAGATGTGGAAAAAGGGCTGGGAAGAGTAGGCTATTGGTATATGAAGGCCATGGTAGTGAGAACCTATTCTCATCCGGGTCACAAGTATTCCTATAATTTCTTCTCCATGTGACTAACTATTGCATGAGACCTATAGAAAGCCAAGAAAATATCAGCTGCTCTGGTTAATGGCTCAGAGGCAGAAATACAGCTCTGCTTGACTACACTTTATATAAACTTTGCTGACACATTTCACCTGCCATGAACTGCAATAGAAGCTCAGAGCAACAGTTTCAAAGGTTGATGCCTGCTTTGTCTGTGCCAGTGTTCAAAACTGGAGCTGCTGTTGGATGTGGTGTGGGATGTGGTGCTGCTGGGGCAGGAGAGGTAGTAATTTCTCTGTTCTTGTCTCAAATAGGTTGTGATGTTAAGAGGAGGGAGGGGGATGGGGAAAGATGTCTGAAGGACGTGCTTGATGTGGAGTTAGCGAGTCCAGTGGGACCAAGGAGGAGCTCCTCAGTCTGGTCCTTGGTGGAGGTGCTGTGCCCCCAGTGACACAAAGGACCTTTGCTGCTCTGAGATGTCCTTCTATAATTCCTATATGAGTAATTATATATTCCCATTATTATAGGGAAGAATATATTCCCATATATTATATGGATGTGGTTTATCAACACCTCTGCCAAACTCTTTGACTCCACAGGAGTCAGGCAGCAGAAGGCGAAGGCAAAGGCATGCAAGAACAACAATTTAATGCTGAATATGGGAAACAGAAACCTCCTTGTATATGTTGGAAATATCTTAGGTACTTGGGGCCATTAGATGTGTTATCTGGTCTTCGGGCTTGCAGCAGTGGAAGGGATCATAGAATCATGGAATACGAGGTTGGAAGGGACCTCAAGGATCATCTAGTCCAACCTTTCTTGGCAAAAGAGCCTGTTTCATTCATACAAACTCAAATCCATTAAAAAATGAAACTCTTGTCTCTCCAGATAGAGTTTCCTGGAAATGTTCAAGGCCAGGTTGGATATGCCTTTGAGAAATCTAGTCTAGTGGAAGGTGTTCCTGCCCATGGCAGGGGGATTGAGACTAGCTGATCTTTAAGGTCCCTTCAAACCCAAACCACTCTATGATTCTATGATTCTATGATTTTCCTTCATGTGTTTTCTCCCCAGTGCCCTCAGTCAGACAGTGCCCTCCCAGGGTGGTCATAGCCCCATCACAGCCAGGGATGCCACAAGATTTGACGCTTCCCTTTGCATTCAAGCACGCTCAAATAAGTGAGTGTGAGATTTCCAAGGCAATGTCTGGGTGTGGGTATTTCCCAAGGTATGCAGGAATAGACTTGCTGAGCTCAAGGCCAGGAGGGACAGTCTCCTCTTATGCCCTTTCTTATGCAGCCCAAAGGACCACATGCAGTAATCCCCATACAATGTCCACTGTTTTGTTTAGGCGTTAGCACACTGTTTTAGAAGCCTCTATTAAATACACCCAAAAAAAGAAACAACTTTAATTAAAGAATCCAGCTGATAAGGAATCCACCACAGCCCCAGGTCCCACATCCTTAATTCCCTTTGCTGTTAAATGCTTGCACCTAAATTTGTCCAACTTTCATGTCTTGCCATGCATCCCTGTATTTCTTGATAATTTCTTGGCAATTATAATAGCTGTGTCCTGGAGAGAATGAATAGAAGATTTATTCAGTGTTATCTTTGTAGCAAATATCAGCCCCTTCTGAAGTCCCTAGAAGAATACTTTACTTAGGAGAGAGGACCAGACTGGTTTTTTCTTTAAAACTGAAGAAAATAATTTCCCATCACCTTACTCTCCCATAATTTATAGCATGATACTGGCAATATTTGGTGTCTTTCCTTCAAATTTACTAGAATCCGAAAATGGATCAAATATATCATTAAGAAAAGCTTTTATTTGATGGAATTGCTAAGTGCTTCATAAATGCTCAGAACTTGGGCAGGAGAGAAGCTGGACTACATTGCTGTAGGTCCCTTCCAACTGAATGATTTTATACTAGGATTCTAGAATGATTTGGGTTTGAAGGGACCTTCAAGATCATCTAGTTTCAACCCCCCTGCCATGCGCAGGGACACCTTCCACTAGACCAGGTTGCTTAAAGCCCCATCCAACCTGGCCTTGAACACTTCCAGGAAACTCTATCTGGAGAGACAAGAGTTTCATTTTTTAATGGATTTGAGTTTGTATGAATGAAACAGGCTCTTTTGCCAAGAAAGGTTGGACTAGATGATCCTTGAGGTCCCTTCCAACCTCGTATTCCATGATTCTATGATCCCTTCCACTGCTGCAAGCCCGAAGACCAGATAACATATCTAATGGCCCCAAGTACCTAAGATATTTCCAACATATACAAGGAGGTTTCTGTTTCCCATATTCAGCATTAAATTGTTGTTCTTGCATGCCTTTGCCAGTACCTCACCACCCTCACAGTCAAGAATTTCTTCCCAGTATCTAATCTAATGCTGCCCTCTGTCAGGTTGAAGCCATTGCCCCTTATCCTACCACTCCATGCCCTTGTCAGAAGTCCCTCTCCAGTTCTCTTGTAGGCCTCCTGATGATGAAGGCTCCTGGTGATCCTTATGTTCTTGGGAATTGTCATCCTAGCATCCTGGAAGCCATCTTCCAGGCACAGAGCTTC
Source organism: Parotia lawesii (assembly GCA_003713295.1). Taxonomy (NCBI): domain Eukaryota; kingdom Metazoa; phylum Chordata; class Aves; order Passeriformes; family Paradisaeidae; genus Parotia; species Parotia lawesii. Next base: position 23,612 of record RAHM01000866.1, on the reverse strand, counting down.
TGCCTCCTCCAGTTAGCACAATGGGGTGGTAAAACCACCTCATTTAGCTAAAGCACTGTAGCGGGTTGACCTTGACTGGGTACCAGGTGCCCACTAAGACACTTTATCACTCCCTTTCCCAGTGGAACAGGGGAGAGAATAAGATGAAGAACAACCAGTGGGTGAGATAAGGCAGTTTATTACAGTGAAAGAAAGAAACAAGCGAGAGTTTGCATGCTCATAAGCAAAGGGGAAAGTCAATCTCTGCTTCCTATCAGGGAGCAATGTTCAGACACTTCCCAGGAGGCAGGGCTTCAGCACGCGTAGGGGTTTCTCCGGAAGGCAAACACTGAAGAATCACGAATATCCCCCCTTCCTCCTCTTTCCCTTAGCTTTTATATCTGAGCTGACATCATATGGTATGGAATATCCCTTTGGTTGATTTGGGTCAGCTGGCCTGGTTGTGTCCCCTCCCAGGATCCTGCCCACTCCCAGTCCCCTTGATGGGGGAAGTAATGTTAGAGGGACAGGGCTGTTCAGCAGTAGCCAAAACATTGGTGTGTTATTCACACCCTTCCAGCTCCCAATGCAAAGCACACCACTGTGAGGGCTGTGAACTCTACCTCAGTCAGACCCAATACAAGCACATATTCACCGTGCAGTGTGATATGCTTAGGAACTGCTGAGGATCTGAGGTAAAACCTCCCCACCATCCTGGAGACACAGGGAGCCCCAGGTACTACTTTTTAATGACTTGTAAATGCCTCACTTTCCCTTCTAGGTGTTAGTTGTGATGTGGGGGTCAAATTAGGCTTTGGGGGGGAAGAGGTAGGAAAAAAGAAAGGTGAACAGTAAGATACCTCTGGTAAGAGTAGTTGTGGCAGGGCATACCACCCCCCCCCTTTCCTCTCTACCACAGATGGCTGGTGCAGATGGGAGAGATAACCCAGGCGGGTCAGAAGCCTAGCAAGGGGTCATCTCCTGGCACCAAAAGGTCTGCAGCCCACCAAGAATCAACATCTTGGTATGGAGAGCAGATGTGGGAAGAGATAAGAGAAAAATAAATATCATTTGACAAAAGACACTTGTCTTTACGTCTATAAAAGTAAAACAGATTATCAGGGAGATAGAAGTCTCTTACACACTTCCTGGGACCGTGTGAGATGACTTCTTCCCGAAGCTTGGAAGCATCTTCGTGGTTACTTTTCCGGAAATTGAGGGAAAGGATTTCGACGTGTGCCCTGTCAACAATTGGATGGTAAGATACATTGGATTCTAATCTATACTATTTCTTCGCTAGCTGTAACAAAAGGTACCCTATTGTGCACTGTATATTTAGCTATTAGTAGCTCCTTTTGTGTTATTCCTATGTAGTAAATAGTCTGTTTAAAATCATGTCTGTTAGTTTTGTGTTTATTTGTCTTGGTTTGAAAGACAGGTGTCTGTCAAAGAAGGCAGGAGCCTCCCCTGAAATGGAAAATGCAACCCCCTTCCCTCCAAATTATTATAATTTTGAAATTAAGGGGCTTTCAGGCAAAAATATGAGGGGTGGGAATAACAGTTCTTT
>RAHM01000866.1:9854-21411 GCA_003713295.1 Parotia lawesii | reverse complement strand
TTGAGCACCCAGTAATTTGTCCCCTTGGCAACATATATGGGGAAAATTCTTTAAGAGAAAAAGAAAACAGAAGAACCCCTAAAACCCCCAACACTATTAAATAAATAATTCATTCTATAATAGACCAAATCAGCCATTATTAAAGAACTTGCAAATGAGAGTGGGTTTTGGGGTGCTGGCCACCCCTATAAAGCTACTGCCTGCTGCCAGAGGCCTGGGCAAAAGGCAGGGATTTATCTAACCCCTCACATCTATTCTTAACAGTAGTGAAGGATGCTAAGGGAGGGAAGGAGGCTGTTAGCTGGGATGTGTTGCTCTGCTTGGAAAAAAATTAATATGTGCCAGCCTGATGGCAGGGTGATGCTAAGCCACTGGAAGCAGCAGTGGGTGGCCAGCAGCACCCAGAGGTGATGGGGAGGGAGATGGGAGGGTCCCCCAGCATCTCTGGTCCTTCAGTGCCCTGAGCTGCAGGAACACACACTTCAACTCACAGGGGAGAAAAGTGTTAGTCGGAGCCAGGTGAAAAGATCTTTTATTATTTCTGTTATTTCAGACTTCATGCGCAGTGTATTTTGGGGCAAATAAATAGAACTTTTGCTCTCAAACAGTCCACTTTTTAAGCAGTGCCTATCCTAGAAGGGATAACTAACTTCTGTTGGGCAGGTCAGTAGGTACCTTCACGTTATGGGTTATTCAGCAGCTGCAAATCTCCATCTTGTGTATCTACTATCCTATGTGTAGGTATGAGGATATCTATAGCATGTCTACATTGTGCCCCAACATGGTTAATATAAACCTGCCCTTCTCTGAGTCCTGAAGGCCACAGCATGATGAAATACCATATGCCTGGCATGCTTATGGTTTGATACTGTTATCTTTTTTTTCCTCCTATCAAAAGAAAGAGCATGTCAAGTTCATTTCTTCTAACAGCTTTTGCAGCATGCAGGGAATGAAAATGTTTCTCTTTCCTCCTCAGTCACTTTACTGGGAAGGCAAAAGGGTCTAAATTGAGTCACCAGCCTTCAGCAGCTCCTGGAGAAGAGAGGGGAGGACTTTAGCCAGGCATATTTTTACCAAAGGAATGTGATAAGAAGCAAAGTCCATGTGAAGATAAGCTTGTTTATTTTCTTAGCAGACCAAGGATAAATCCTGGGCTCTTGTCATTGCTCAGCCTGACCTGCTGGCATGTGGAAACTTGTGATTAAGGACTATCATTTCATAGTGTGAAGAAGCCTGTTGCAGATAGGTAAAACCTTACAAAATGAAGGCCTTGTTGCCCCTGTAAAATCATGGCTTACTCCCATTATTTTGGCTAAGTGGAAAAGGATTCTGGGAGTGACTCGGCTGAATTAGAGGTAGAAAACAAGTTATATAACCATCACGTGTTCCCATCGTGGTTTATGGTGGTTGGTTGAATTATGGTTGTTGTGCTTTAAAGGAATGTTACTGATAAAAGCCTAATTCCTTAAAAAGGCCTGTTTTTTGCAATAAAGGAGTTCCCTTTTGCACCTGTCTGGAGGCTCCGTGTTGTTTCATATTGTAACAGAAGCTCAGTGGGAAAAAGAGAATGAAGGACTTGGGTGCTCTGAGACATCACATCTCCTTGGTGGAGGTAGGTGTGGGAGTCCTTCTCCTTGAAGGAATGAAGTCTGAGCAACCCTCTTGGTTTCTCCATTGCACATAATGTATAAACTATACGTATCTGACAAAAATATACACATGTTCCAAGCTCACCCATGCTTGATGGATGCTGGAGTACTGTTTGCTGCCAACCCTCCTTCCTGTTTGGAGTAGCTCTGCTGGTAGGTGGAGATGAGAGAAGATTTGGAGAGAAAGGGAGGATCTCCATACCAGCAGGTGAGTCAAAAGACTGTAGTGGGTTAATGCTGGCTGGATGCCAGGCACCCACCAAAGCCACTCTATCACTCCCCTCCACAGCTGGGCAGGGGAGAAAAAATATAATGAAGGGTTCATGGGTTGAGATAAGGACCGGGAGAGCTCGCTCACCAAATACCATCACAGGAAAAACAGGTTCGAATTAGAGATAGTAACTGAATTTATTGCTAACAAAATCAGAGCAGGATAGTGAGAAATAAAATGAGCCCTTAAAAACACCTTCCCCCTACCCCTCCATCCTTCCCAGCTCTACCTCCTACCCCAGCAGCACAGGGAGACAAGGAATGGGGGTTATGGTAAGTTCATAATGTGTTATTTCTCCTGCTGCTCAGGGAGAGGAATCGTTCCCCTGCTGCACCATGGGGTCCCTCCCATGGGAGACAGTTCTCCGTGAACTTTTCCAATGTGACTCCATCTCACGAGCAACAGTCCTCCCAAAACTGCTGCAGCATGGGTCACTCTTCCACAGGGTGCAGTCTTTCAAGGACAGACTGCTCCAGCGGGGATTCCTCTCTCCACGGGCCTCCCACAGGGTCACAGCCTCCTCTCAGGCATCCATCTGCTCCAGCGTGGGGCTTCTCCACGGGCTGCGGGTGGATCTCTGCATCCCCGTGGACCTCCATAGGCTGCAGGGGGACAGCTGCTTCACCATGGTCTTCACCATGGGCTGCAGAGGAATCCCAGCTCCAGTGCCTGAAGCACCTCCTCCCCCTCCTTCTTCACTGACCTTGGTGTCTGCATAGTTGTTCTCACATGTTCTCACCCTGCTCTTCTCTGGCCACAATTACAACTGTGCAATCACTTTTTTTTTTCTTTCTTATTAAATATGTTATCACAGAGGTATTGCCACCATTTCTAATTGGCCCAGCCTTGACCAGCGGCACATCTGTCTTTGGAGCCACCAAGGACTGGCTCTGACAGACATGGTGGAAGCTTCTAGCATCTTCTCACAGAAGCCACCCCTGTAGCCCCCCCCACTACCAAATCCAGGCCATGCAAACCCAATACAGCCAGAAAAGGCATCATTAGAAGATGTGTGGGAGAGAACAGAGAGTGCAGGAAGGTGAATGCAGGGGATGTGGGCTCCCAGGAGCAGGAGAAGCAAGAACCTGGGCTGTTGGTGTCAGTAGGAATGTGGTGAAAGCCTCCTTGGTGGGCTCCATGCTCTTCCTCACCAGAACCTGGAGTAACCCAAGGTCAGACAAGGAAGCTGCGACCACCCTGAAGAAGATGAGGCAGAAGACTGTAACACCTAGAGACATTTCTCATTTTCCTGAAGAGGAGTATTTTCTCCTAGGACTTTGTTCTGAGGACTAGAGACATGTTCAAAGAGTCCTTCTTAGTCTTTGCTAATCTGGGGCTGCTGTCAGCTCTACAAATGCTGGTGGGTGATTTACACCTGGTGAAAGCTGACTCGCAAAGTATTTTACCAACAGGATAAGTAGAGCTGTACCCATTTCAAAGGAGGAAAACTGAAGCTGAGAATTGAAGGTTTTCATCTATCTTCAGCAGTGGCACAGCCCAGATCATCCAAACCCAAGCCCATTGAGTCATGCTGCCTTCCCACCAGCCATGTGGTAGAGCCAGCTCATGGTACAGCCATCACAGCTCAGTATGGTGCCCAGCCTGCTCTTCTCAACTTTGTTTCTAATGAAAAGTGTACCCTGGACCTGAGTTCTAGTTCTTCAGCTTGCCTAAGGCATGACTTTTGGTATTGTGTCTGACAGACATGGAGTTAATTTTTTTTCCTTAGCAGCCCTCACAGTGGTGTGCTTTGCATTGAGAGCTGGAAGGATGTCGATAACAAACCAGTGTTTTGGCTACTGCTGAGCAGCACTGTTCCTCTAACATTCCTTCCCCCATCAAAGGGACTGGGAGTGGGCAGGATCCTGGGGGGGGGTATTTGTGATTCTACAATGTTTGCCTTCTGGAGCAACCACTACGTATGCTGAATCCCTGCTTCCCAGGAAGTGTCTGAACATCGCTCGCTGATGGGAAGTAGAGATTGACTTTTTTTTCCCTTTGCTTATGTGTGCACAAACTTTCATTTGTTTTTTTCCTTTGCTTTAGTAAACTGCCTTATCTCAACCTACTAGTTGTTTTCATTCTTATTCTCCCCCCGTCCCACTGGGAAGGGGAGTGATAGAGAAGCTTAGTGGGTATCTGGCACCCAGCCAAGGTCAAACCACTACACTTTCCTTCAAAGCCTCTTAGTTTTGGTCTTCTTCTTGCTCTTTCATAATTCCAGTTAGTCTTTTGGGGCTATAGCTTGCCTAAAAGTCAATGGTATCAATAAAATTCCATGTATGGAATATAATATCAAGTTATGAAATGGCCAAGTCATAGACTCAAAGAATCCTAGTATGGTTTGGGTTGGAAGGGACCTTTAAAGGCCATCTAGTTCCAACCCCCTTGCAATGAGCAGGGCCATCTTCCACTAGATCAGGCTGCTCAGAGCCCCATCCAACCTGGCTTTGAATGTTTCCAGGGATGAGGCATCTACCACTTCTTTGGACAGCCTGTATCAGTGTCTCACCACCCTCATGTCCTAGGTTACAATGTAAGATGTAACCAAATGTATTCTATTATCATCTTCACAAGCTGTTAAAGCAGGTGGGGCAGTGTTCGTTATCTCCTACCATGACTCATCCCTGATAACTCCCTCCCAGGTCTATCTCTGTTAATGGGCCATCAAGGACCCACCACATGACTCATAGAATTGCATGAGCCCATTGTGAAATGCTCCGCCCAGGGGGAGGAGCCAAGCGTTCCCACCTGGATATAATCTGGGGTTTGGAACAGCACAAGCAGCCCTTACCTACTGGATTCCCAGAGGACAAGAGCTACCAATGGACCGTCAGGTGAAGACCAGACCCTTCTACAGGATCGCTGTTTCAACAGAACCACTTCATCTCGACTGATATCACCACCTTGACTAACAGGGTGTCAAGTTGTATCCTGACTCTGTCAGTGTTCTTGTACAATTGCATTTATTTTAATTTTCCTAATTAACTATAATTCTGACTTGTGATCTCCCACTAGTTTGTTTTCAAACTAGTACACCTCATCAGAAAGTATTTTGTGGTAGCTGATGTTAAAGTGACCAAAAGGCTTTTCCCAGGTTGCATGGTTCTGTKGAGTTAATGTATTCCAGTTTGGATTCCCCGGTTGGCTGCTGGCCTTGGCCCCTTGCCACTCCCCCGGGGCTCTCCCATTGGTCCCTGATCCCGCCTTTCCCCCAGCCCCGGGAAAAATCCTGAGTGAGCCATTGTCCTCATATTTGCTTGTCTACCCTTCGAGAGTGAGGATATAATAAACTTGCCTGTCGGAATGAAGGCAAAAGCAAATACCCTTCCTGTCTCTTTGCTACGGACTATAATACTGAACCTGCCTGTGCATCTGTGGGGGCACGCGGGACCCCACGGAGCCAGGCAGAAACAGTATTAGTATTTCTTCTTTGTATCTAGTCTGAATCTCACCTCTTTTAGTGTAAAACCATTGCCCCTTGTCCTGTCACAACAGACCCTACTAATAAGTCTGTCCTCATCTTTCTTCTAAACCCCCTTTAAGTATTGAAAGGTCGCAATAAGGTCTCCCCAGAGAATCAAGCTGGAAGTGTGCTTTACTGTCATCTTCCATCTAGCACCCTGGATTTTCCACAGCCCTCACCCAGTGAACTTACCCTGTTTCTTCTCCCACCCCACTGATTAGAAATTCCCTCCCGCTGCACCCCTCTAAGCAGCATCACAATCCTCTGATGCAATTAATATCCACAATAAGGGATTATGGAAAAAATCCCATTTGCAAATAGAGGAAGAGAGACATTTATGGGTTACTGGCATATTTCCTGATTGGCCTTCTAAAAATAACTGAAAAGTGGGGTGTACTGGTTTTAATACCAGCCGGGAAATTAAACTCCAAATAAGTCACTGCCCTTTCCCCACCACTTTTGGTAAGGAAGGGACAATAAATGAGAGATTATTAATTGAAATAACAATTTTCTAAAAGCACAATAACAACAGCAGCATTAATCGCAAAAATATACAAAATAGAAGGTGTTTTATCCACAAAAGGGTCTTCACCACAGGGAACAAAAAAAACCCCCACTTCCTGAAGATAGTGCTGCATGGTGTCCAGACAAAGGCAATATGGCAAGGAGAGCTCCTGTGGCTTAATGTTTCCCTTCCCCAGTCTGAAAACAATGAAGAACTAAGACAAAACAAACCCCTTGAAAGCCAGATCAACCATGTTGGGCTGCCCTTTTTTTTTGTGTGTTTTTTTTTCTCCAAACAACTATGCTCAGCTCTGTTTGGCAGCATCCTCCTGGCTTGGCTCAGTCCTGCCCGGCCACCTCCAGCACCGGCATCATTCCAATCAGCTAGGCTGGGGTTTTGGGATCTATGTGGCTGCTTCTGCACTGCTGGTGCCAAGGGTGCGCACTCTGCTGAGCTCAAAGGAATGGAAAAATACTGGCAGTGGCGGAGAGGGGCTGGGTCCACCAGGCTGATCCTGACACCTTCTTGCTGGAGACAGCCAGGCAAGATGGCACACTTTCCCTCCTGATCCTTGGATTTTCTTGCCGAAACCATGCCCCCAGCTATGATGCGAGTGGGTCTGTCCCGTCCCGCTGTAAAAGGGGGGAGTTGGGGAGGATTCTTTTTGATAGATTTCTCTGACGAAAATAAAGTGCGAGCGCGGCAATATTATATCCGAGAACTGTTTATTGATAAAGAAAGCTAAGTGTTCCTACTGAAGGGGGATAGAAAAGGGATAAAAGAGGGGAAAAGAGATGGAGAAAGAAACAGAAGACGGGGACAGTGTTACCGCAAGAACCCCAGGGTGCTCTGTCGACGTCAGCTCGGCAGATGGGGCATGTGTGCTGCCAGCTGCTCCGAGTCTGCGTGGTTCCCGTGGAGGTTCGGTGCGATTTCCAAACAGCAGTAGGCTGCGTGTGTCTTCCGTCGGCGAAGAACAGGCTGCCATGGCTATGGGTGTACTTGTGGAGCAGCTGTGGGCTGTCAGGGTTGGGGCACAGCAGCTGTGGGTGGCAGCGGCTGCTCCATCGGGGAAACAGCAGAGCACCAGGTTGTTGCGGTGACGAGCTGCCTTGGGGAACTGGCGAAGGATGGCAGGACAGGTGCGGACAGAGAAGACAGCCAGGGAAGAAGCAGGACCGCAGGGAGAAAAAAGTGAGGGGGGGGGAGGGATGGCCAAGCTGATCCTCCGGGTGAGTCCCCACTCCCTCCAAGAAACCCAAAGAAAATGGCCCCCATTGTGGTGCAGTTAACTGCTTTTTTGTGCTAAGGCTCCTCCCACAGCCCAATTTCCCTGGCATTTTTTTCCTGGGCATCCAGGGATCTGCCCCACTAGCAAAAGGGGGTCTCTTGCAGCCCAATTGCAGAAGCTTTCTCTCCTCTGATTGGCTGTCAGGTGAAGTCTCCCCAGGGACAGGGCTCCCAGCACGTGTACAGCCCCTATAGTAATTTTTCACCCCATGTGTAACACATGTTGAGGCGTAAATAAATAAATATCAAATTGGTCCCTCTCAGGGTGGTCATACCCACACAGTGCTAAAAACTCCTCCCTCTTTCTCTGTGACCAGGATATTATCCACCCCTTGTTCTATGCCATCTGCATCATGCCTAGATCTTATACCCTTCAACTATATACATATACATATATACACATATAACTATACACGAACAAAGGTATTATTTCAGTAGTCACTGGCTATCCCCCTCCACAAGATGTCTGTTGGGTTCATTTAGTCCATGACTGGTGTAACTGGAGCAGTCCATACTCATTGTCCATGGTAATTATGACATACAGTGGCAGTGTCATCCAGCAATCCATATTACATATGCTATTTAACATTACAGACTTCCAACCCAAAAATCAAATCCCCCTCAGGTACATATCATGTTTCCCCATCCCTCTGCATTACCCACCTAGTGTACTCAGGTTCCTGAGCAAAAACAATCTCACGGATGAGTTTGCCTTTGCTTGAGGCAGGACTAATCCAAACTGCCTTCCCCAACACATGAGAGACTGAAATGTTATGGTTAATGGCTTAAACATTGTTATGAAGGACTTTTTGCCCATTATGGCAAAACTATATAAAGAAGCTGTGACCACCAAAGCCCACCCCTCCCTGAATATGCCTCCTGACTGGAACTTTGGACTGTGAGCTAAGCCACCTAAGGGAGCTTGAGATAAGATAAAGGTGACACTATTGTCCAATTATCTCAGGTCTAGGGAGAAGTAAACAAGGATAAGGGAGAAGAATGTATCCACAAGAAAGCCAAACTCAGCAGCTGTCCTGAAAATCAGCTCTGGCTGGGTTCAGGGTGGGGGAGGCCATAGCTCACTGTTGCCTGGAATAAAACACAAAACCTTTCCAAACAATGTTAAAATGATAATATAAAAGCAAGTCTTTAATTGAAAGCTTTCAGGTGCACAATATGGCAATATGCACACGTGATACGGTATTTCTACAATTTTTTATAAGGTTTGTTAATTAGTATATCTAACAAATATTGTCCAATTATAAGAGCAGTTGTTAAGGTAATTTCCCCCGGGTTCTGCCCCATTGGAGTTTTTCCAGGGGCTTTTTTGCCCCATTTCTTGTTATGTCTTCTGAGTTCTAGTGGAGAACAAAGTGTCCTTGTCAGGCTTCTTCTCAAGAATAAGACTAAACAGAATTCCAAGTATGTGTTAGAAGGGTGTCTTGGTTTAAAAGACAGGTGTCTGCCAAGGGAGGCAGGAACCTTCCCGGAATGGAAAATATGACCCCCTCCCTCCAAATTATTATAACTTTGAAATTATGGAGCTTTCAGGCAAAGATATGGGAAAAGGAATAACAGTTCTTTACTAGAATGTGTGTGTATATATATATATATATATAAAAAACACAATGGAGAAACAATAACAACAGTAACAGTAAACAGAAAAACCAATAAACAGTCTCTTCCTGCCCCTTAAGCAATTTCCCCTTTGATGCAGTTATGACCACAGCTGGCAGGGGCGCTGGCAGGGGCACTGTCAGGCTCCCCATGGGCAGGGCAGGTATGATGATTACCCCTTGGCTGCAGGGGGCGCTCCAGAGCGAGCTCAGAGACCTCTCCACACGGAGACCTCTCCACGTGGTTAATGACAGCTTGGCCACAGGCGGCAGCTGGTCACAATTGCTGGGCTACTGCACAGAGAGGTGGCTCGTATGGGGGCACCCTACATGTTGGCTCTGGATCCCCCCAAATGGCTGGGAAATAAAAAAAAATTAAGCAGACTTGCAGTGTAGGATCAGGATCTCGGAGTCCAACACACAGGAATAGCTGTGGCAAGGCGCCACAGGCAGAGGGTCCGGGGAGAGCCGGTCCCAATATTTCTGCATGTACAGAAAATCACGCAATGAAAAGCCAGTGTCCATAAAGGAGACAGAGGAGTCCTGCTGATATGCAGAAAAGACTCCACTACTGAAATAAGTAATAAAGTAGGTATGTTTATTCCAGYGCCGGGACACATGGGGGATATTTCCTCCAAATTCATGCACGCCRACAGCAGCATTCGGCTTGGTATATATCGAGTTACAAGCTACATATTCATTAAGTTTCCCAATACGCCTATACATATTCATTACCTAGCCCTGCCTAGCCTCGCTTCATATTATAATGAGCCCAAAAGTAATTTACATCTGCATTGCGCTTGCGCCGTGTCATCTGGTGGTCACGGGCAGGGGTCTCCAGGATGAAGTAAGAGTCTTCCTCAGATGAAGTAAGGAGTCTTCCTCGGGCTGAACTTTTCACCTTGCCTCCCTGCATATGCTCTTTATGTCCCTGGCCCAAGTCCAAACTTCAAGGCTGGTTTAAGTTAGTTTTAGGTTCGAAAACAGGATCTTTGGTCATGGTTCCTTCCCCTTATCAATAGTGTTACATCTCATTCTGCTTTGGTGATATGCAGAAAAGACTCTACAACTCGAAAGTTGTAAAGTAGGTATGTTTATTGCAGTGCCGGACGCATGGAGAGTAGCCCCAATAAAAACCATGCGTCCCGACTGCGGTACCCAGCTTGAAATATATCTGGTTACAAATTGCATATACATTAGGTTACACAATACACCTATACATATTCATCGTCTGTCTGCTTCGTATTACAATTAACTTGGCATCTTATTACACCTGCGCAGTGCCACCTGCTGGTCGTGGACCGGGGTCTCTGGGATGAAGTAAGCACTCTACCTCAGGCTTGAACTTTTCACCTTGCTTCCTTGCACATGCTTTTTGAAGTCCTGGTCCAAGTCCAAACCCCAAAGCTGGTTCGAGCCAGTTCCAAGGTCCGAAAGCAGGAATTCTGGTCATGGTTTCTTTTTCTTATCAATGGTCTGGCATCCTATCCTTATCCTCCCATACATCCTTCCCCTTTGCCTGGCTGGCATAGCAAATGTTCAGCAAGCAGTACATTGTTTAGCAAGCACCTGCAAAGTTTTGCAATACTAGCAGTACCCACAGCAATTAACTCCTAAATCTAAGCCCTTTGTATCATTGGTAGGCACAATAAATGTTGAGCAAGCTATATGCATTGTTCTAACAAGCAGCTCCGTGGCAAATCATTTAACCTCTGCCCCCCCCCCCCGATTCACTGCAACTTTATTCAAATAAAGGGAGAGAGTCCACTGGGGCATACACCCAGTGTTTTCTCTCTTTCGGTTTCAGAGGACGCAGCCTCCTTTTATCCTAATCTCCAGCATGTTGCTCTCTTCCTTTCCCCATTGGCTGAGGTACTAGGAAGGTGCAGCCTTTCCGAACCGCCTACCACATATTCCCCCCTTGAACTTGTCATTTTCCCCCCAAAGTTCAGAAATTCAGGCTTGCGCGGACCCATTTGTCTGTTTCAGGAGTCAAACTGTCTGGGCTCTGTAACAAACCTGCGGCTTGAAGTTGGTAGAGACATTAAGATCCATTTCAAAGACTTTAACACCCATACCCTCACTTATAGAACTGTTTGTAAAGACATTAGCACACATCTTTCCTATCAATCCCTCCTCTTCTTATTTCTCAATTTGTCTTCACAAACCTTAGTTGCAGAGGCCTGTGGCAGCCATCCTGCCCTTAATGAGAGCCCCGTGTAGAGAGCAACTTGTTACTTGTTTATCTTAACTTTGATAAAGGCCTTTTGTTCTCTCGGGAAGATGCATACCAGGGAAATGACCACAGCTATAAGCACCAGGTGTGAATGTTTTTCCTTTATCTCCCAGAACACTGGGAGATGGCATGTTTTCGTGAGTGGCTGATAAGGGGCAGAAAAGTCTGCCCTGCCAGGTGTTTGGCGATGTAGCTGTTTTGTCTTTCCCTCTGCACGTTCCCAAAACTTTCTTAAAACTTTCCTATGGTAGAAACATATAAATACTGGAGTGTGTGTAATAAAGGTGGATCATGCTAGAAGAAGCAGTGGTCTCTGTTTTTTTCCAAGCTGCTGCATTATTTATCATTGACTTAACTTTTTTATCCTTCTGGCATGGTGAACATTTGAAACACCCCCTCCCAACTTTCCACATCTGGCCCCTGCACCAGGTGTGGCAAGTAAATACAGAGAAACAACTTAGCATAAAGTAGACAATGACAGTTCATATTAGCCCACTAATCACTAGAGGTCCTTGTAGATGATC
>RAHM01000865.1:12413-36713 GCA_003713295.1 Parotia lawesii | reverse complement strand
TCTCTCTGCAGTGACAATCACACCCCAGGGCTGTGCAGCACCACATGGGCTTTCACAGGGAGGTTGCTTGGGCCTCACTCTGCCCCTTCCCCTCTGCCACCCCACATAGGGATTGTTCTGCTCCTGCCCTTCTCCTCCCAGAACATCCCCCAAACAGCTTTCTTTTGTGCCTGGAAATTCCTTAACAAGTCAATTGGATTCTTCAGACTTACCTTGGGATTTTGGTTTTGCCTCTGTCAGAGCTGCAGAGCTCTGGCAGAGCTGCTCAGGGTGGGAAGGAGCACAGGAGGTGTGTAGTGGGGTCTCCTGCTGAGAGCAGGGTCTGCCCTGAGGACCAAGCTGAGGGCTCAGGGCTTCATCCAAATGGGTGCTGAACACTCCTAACACCAGAGGGGTCAGGTTTGTATCTCCCAGTGGTGCTGCAGAGAGGGACCCCACAGCCTGGTGAGAGCTACACCAGTGTGAACCAGGTATAAGAACAGTCCAAATGCCACCAGCAGCCTCTGCCAAGGTCACCAACACGGCCTGGTCAGGAGGGCTCTGCCAATGCCCAGAGGTGTCTGCCACAGCCCCATCTGCCATGGCTTCATCAGCTGCACTTCTTCCTTCCCTTGTGTTCCCATGCTGGTCCTTCCCTGGGCATTTGTCAGCCCCTGGGGACCTCTCCAGGTCCAGATGAAGCTCCATGCACAGGTTTCAGAACATGTGAGTGGTGTGAGCTCAGGAGAGCTGTTAGGGAAAGGTCAGTCCTGCCTTGCCATGAGCAGTGGTTTCCTGGGGCTGGTTTGGGCCCTTGGCCGTGACTCTCTGCCACAGGTTCTCCAGGCTTGGCAGGGCCCTGCTCCAGCTCCCAGCCAGGAAGGAAAACCACGTCCACAAAGGCCCCCCAGCAAGGGCTGAGCATGGCTGTGCCCTCAGACACCACAGAGCTGGAACAGCTGGCACTGGAGTGGGGAAATGGGACCTGTTCCCAGCCATGGCTGCAGAGGCAGAGATCTCTGGAGAGGCCCTTGCCAAGGTGGGAGGCACCACTGACACTTCTGGAAAAAAGGTCCAGCTCTGATGAATGAGCTCCACGGGAGGCTTGGGGGAGGATGAGAGCGGTGGAGGCAGAGGAAGGGACCCTTCTAATTCACCCCAGGAAAAGTCCCCAGTCCCATCCTCCTTCCTCCCCTTGCCTGTAAATACCATGGTTCACCCAAGCTTTCAGCTGTATGAGGAGGCATCTCCCTTCTGTCTCTGGATGACAGATGAGCACATGAGAAACTTCTACCTGAGGAGAGCTCAGGGTGAGGAAGGTCTGCTACTTCTGTGGGCCAGAGCAAGACTTCACTTGGTGTTTCGTCCTACTTTTTAGACCAGTCTAACAAGGAGCTGAGAAATGCTCTCTTACAGTCAAAGAGTGAAACCAAACCCCAAAAGTGATGTGTAAAGCCCTCAGCCACTTCACCTGACCTCTGTGTATAGCGTTCCTCTACCAAACATGAGGAACAGCCTCTGCCAGAGCAGATTCTGCAGAGAAATTTGTCACAAGGATTGACCTCCTGCAGTGCCCCATGGTGCTCTGGGATGGGTCTGGCTGGACTGGAGAGCTGTCGCCTTCCCTGGCACTGGGAAGGGCCTCACAGGGCTCCTGAGACAATGAGCCTCCAGCAAAGACTTCTGGGGACAATGGGACTCACCTGAGATGCGCACAGTAGTTTTCTTCTCCACCTGCAGCAGGGGGTTCAAGATTTGACAGGTGACTTTTCCCACTTGCTCTCCTGTAACTGTGACTTGACTACGCACATTGAAGAGTTTCTCACTGTCCTTTCCAAATGAAATAATTTTATGATTCTATGATTCTCTGCCATTTTTGATCAGTGAATCCAGGGTGACCAGCTCCTCCTGACGTTATCAATACCTGCACACAAATGGTGCCGACTGTCCAGCTGGGGGGGACTGGCAGCACAGAACATCTCCTTAGCCCAGCTAAGAAGTCCCAAGAGGGAGGGCCCCCATTCCCCTCAGTCTCACAGCCAGGGATGCTGAGCACTTGGGTGTCTCTCAGGTGGGCTCACCCCTCCCCAGCAGGGATTATTGCAGCTCGCCAGCCCCAGGTGGGTCAGAACAGGGCTCAGGCTGGGCATGGAGCTTGCAGAGCATCTCTTGGCACAGGAGCTCCCCCGGGCTCTTTGCAGCTTTTCCAAGCTGTTCCTGCCTGTTCCATTTCACCACACAGTGCAACTGCCTTCAAACCCAGTGCAGTGCAGGCTCTGGGTCTCCTGGAACATTCAGGTTTAGAGCTTGACTAAACTTGAAAAGTTGCCTAAGCTTGAAAGTTTTAGGCTTCCTTGCCTAAAACTACGAGGGCTGCCATGACCATCATGGGGCTGGTGAGATCACCAGTTCCTGGGTTCCCTCTTGGGTGGATGGCACATGGGTTGAATTTTCTTGGCTCCTTACAGATCTCTCAGTGACTCAGAAATAAAGTATCACATTAAACAAAAGGCAGGTGCCATTTAGCCCACGAACTGCTGGGAGCTGGCACAAGAGATGCTCTCTCCCATTTCCTCCACTCAGCTTCTCCAATCTCCAGCTGTCAATTTCCCAGACAGAACAAAAGTGCTGATCTTACTCCTGATCRTATGGAAAGGCATTATAAGCTGTTTTTAYATGAAGTAAGCAGGGAGTCCTATGATCAGAACCAGGAAGACCCTGCATCCAGCCGGGAGAAGGAGAGGGACAAACAGGTTTACTGGAGTGTGTGCATCTTAGCAGCCCCACCAGAGTACAAAGTTCCAGCAGATACTGGGGCACAGGGTACCCCAACACCATCAGGCTACAGAGGGGCAGAACCTGTCTGTATTTTTGGAGTGATGTGAGATCCCAGCAACTGACTGTAATGGGGGTTGCAATCAGCCTGACTGGGAAAAAGTGGCTCAAAGTGCCCCACTGTTACTGTCCCAGAGGCTCTGTGGATTCTTGGCAAAGGTCATCTGAAGAGAAGGGATTTCAATTTTCCATAGCAGCTTCTCACAGGACTTGTCCTCCAACGCTTGCATCAGCTTTGTTGCCACCCTTCAAGTGCCTCCACATTCTTTTTAAATAGTGGGGCCCAGAGTTGCACATGAGGTGAGGCTGCAGCAATGCTCAGTGCAGCGGGATCATCACCGCTCATTATTACTGGTCCTGATGTCTTCGATAGAACTTCTGCAGGGCTGCTCTGTAGCCACCCCTCTCCCAGTCTGTATTTGTCTCTGGCATTACTCTGCCCTAAGCGCAGATGTCAAAACTTGTTCTTGTTGAATCTTACGCCTTTGACAATTGCCAAACACTCAAATCCATCCAGACCCCTCTGCAAAGCCTCCTGTCCCTCAAGAAACTCAGCAGCATCTCCAGTTTGGTATCATCAGCAAACTTGCTAATGGTGCATTCAATTCCTGCACCCAAATCACTGATAAACACATGGAACAGGACATACTCTAGGACTGAGCCCTCAGGAACTCAGCTGGTGACTGTCCRCCAGACAGATGTAGCTATGTTTTCTACAACCCTTGGAGCCCTGGTAATCAGGCAGTTCTTCACGTAGGGTACCATATACCAGTTTGTCTCACAGCTGGGCACCTTGTCCAGAAGGCCGGTGTCAGGGTCACTATCACTATAACCCAGGAAAGCTTCATTCAGCATCTTTCTGTCATGAGGCAGGTGGCTCATCATAGGATATCAAATTAGTTAGAGAGGACTTTCCCAATATCAAATAATTTCTAGGGCAATGAGAAATACTTCTGACACAGTCTTTGAAGGAAGAAACAGCTGTGAAAAGTGACACTAAGGGGCAAGTTGAGTGGGAATCCAAGAGTACTTCAGATGTCATCCTCTAGAAAAACAGAATTTCTCCCATTTCAAGTTGATTTCTCTAAAGAGTGACTGTAAGTTCCAGGAAAACCCCACCTTCATTCCCTAGGTAGCCTGCCAACAAAAACGTCAGTCTTACAGAACAATGATCCTTGATCTTCAAACAGAGCCACACCCCGAGTTAATCCTCTGATGTTTAATTCTTCACAGTTTCATTCTTCAAAGTTATTTCCTTAAAGAGCTTATCAAAGTTCACATTTCATCCGTAGATTGAAGACGTGGAGATCATTCTTACCTGACAACAGGTAAAATCTAGCTCTAATTCTAAAACAGAGCACATTTTGTGGGCGTTGAACAGGATCTCTGCTTATCTTAAACCTCTCATTGACATCGAAGCTCCATTTGCACCTAATTGCCGACATTACCAACACAGAGCCCTCATATAGCAGATGAGATGTGACCTTCAGGAAGCAAAGTGAAAGGAAGCAAAGTTTCTTTTAGGCAAAGAAACACCACATTTGAACTTCAGGATCTCATTCGTCTGTTCATTTTCCTTCCCTTCTGCAGCTGGAAATTTCTCTGGCAAGAGGAAAAATACCTGTCCCGTATTGGTGCTCACCTTTGCTGACTAAGGCAGGTAAGCAGCTCTCTGTTATTTCTTTCTCTCCTGAACAAGTGGTGAAYGTGCTGCTGCTSTCAGGGKGGAAAGGAACCACTCTCTTCCCTTCATCYCAGCTATGCACACAGGGCYCAGCAAGCTCTTCCCATCCCCCAGGCCTCCTCAGGCAAAGGTGGCAAGAACTGGGGGCATCAGCAGCACGGCTSTTCCCAAGAGGGCTGAGGGAGGAACCRAAAGTGACAGGGAATGGTCATTTGGGGAAAAAGCTGAGATATGGACTGGCCGTCTGGATCTGGTATTTGTTTCCCCAGGGATGGTTCTGCTGCCTTTGGTGTCCAGAGCTGGCTGTGCTGTCCTGCTACAGCGTGGAAGGGGAGGCTGCAGAGCAGGAGAGAAGGGTGGAATTCCCCCTCTGGAAAGGGCTCTTGGGCCCAGGGTACTTCCTTGGGGCAGGGCCTTGAGGCAAAGTAGGGCTGATGATAACGCTGGACCTTTGTTCTCAGTAAGTGAGGCTGGTTCCAAGTCTGGCCGCGTGGAACTCTTTCCTGTTGGAAGCTGAAACAGTGTGAAACTGCCTTGATTTTATGGTAACTCAGGATGATGATAACTCCCAGAGCACCCAGGGGTCAGTTGCTCATGTAGAAATGTTAACAAGCTTAAAATTTCCCAGTTAGTACCTTGAGTGATTGAGGTTGCCAGTTCATAAGCAGCAAACCTCAGGTCATCATGGCATTGTCTTTGTTTACCCATTAAATAATTCATCTCATAATTCCACAGCGTTCAGGGATCTTTGCAGGTCTCACAGGTGTTGCACAGTCAATGTCATCCTCACTCCATTTTCTCCCCTTCTGATGTAACACTGATTCTTGCCCTTAGTTACACTGTGTCCCCATGTGTCTGTTTAGCAGTGCTGAACATGAAGCTTTGAAGGATGGAGAAACTCTGCCTTTGTGTGTTTGTTTTTTGTTGTGTTGAGTTTTTTAGACCTATGTTCCCATGGCAGGGCTATGTTCATGGCAGGGCTGATTGAGAGGGCTTTAAACTAGGTTTAAAGGGGTAAGGGGATGAAACCAGGCTGTTCAGAGATGAGCCTAAGCGTGATAAGCCAGAGTCGGGTGAAGTCAGCAGCCCAGCTGAAGTTCATGTACACTAATGCACACAGTATGGGTAACAAACAGGAGGAGCTGGAAGCTGTGGTACAGCAGCAAAGCTGTGCCGTAGTCGCCATCACAGAAATGCGGTGGGATCACTCACATGACTGGAGCACTGCTGTGGATGGCTACAAGCTCTTCAGAAGAGACAGGAGAGGGAGAAGAGGTGGAAGGGTGGCTCTGTATAGTAGAGAGTCCCTTGACATTACAGAACTTGTGGTCAATAATGATAAGGTCAAGTGCCTATGGGTAAGAATCAGGGGAAAGGCCAACAAGGCCGACATCCTGGTGGGAGTCTGTTATAGACCACCCAACCAGGATGAAGAAGTGGATAACTTACTCTACAAGCAGCTGGAGGATGTTTCAAGATCTCCAGCCCTTGTTCTTGTGGGAGACTTTGACCTGACAGATGTCTGCTGGGAACTCAACACAGCAGAGAAGGGGCAGTCCAGGAGGTTCTTAGAGTATATGGAGGAGAACTTATTTTCACAGGCTGGTGAGCGAGCCTACCAGGGGTGGGGCCCTCCCAGACCTGCTGTTTACAAACAGAGAAGGGCTGGTGGGAGATGTGGTGGTCAGAGGCTGTCTGGGGTACAGTGACCATGAAATAATAGATTTCTCAACATTCAGTGAAACAAGGAGGGGCATCAACAAAACTTCCACTCTGGACTTCCAGAGAGTGGACTTCAGCCTATTCAAGAGACTGATTTGTAGAGCACCTTGGGGAACAGCCCTTACAAAGGGCATCCAGGAAAGATGAACATACTTCAAGAAAGAAATCTTGAAGGCATAGGAGCATCCTGTCCCTATGTGCTGAAAGATGAGCTGGTGTGGAAGAAGACGACCRACCTGGATGGGCAGGGAGATTTTGAAGGAACTAAGGGGAAAAAAAAGGTGTATCATCTTTGAAAAGAGGGGCAGGTAACTCAGGAAGTGTTTAAGGATGTTGTTAGGTCACGCAGAAAGAAAATTAGAGAGGCTAAAGCTCAATTAGAATTTAGTCTGGCCACTTCTGTAAAGGACAATAAAAAGCATTTCCATAAATACTTTACTAGCAAAAGAAGGAGCAAGGAAAACCTCCATTCTTTATTGGACTTGGGAGGAATATAGTTACCAGAGAGGAGGAAAAGGCTGAGGTACTTAACACCTTCTTTGCCTCAATTTTCAACAATAAGACAGATTGTCCTCAGGATGACTGGCCCCCTGAGCTAGTAGATGGGGATGGGGAGCTGAATAGCCCCTCTGTAATCTAGGAGGAAGTAGTTAGAGACCTCCTGAGCCACTGAGATGCTCACAAGTCTATGGGACCAGATGAGATCCATCCTAGGGTGATGAGGGACCTGACAGAAGAGCTCACAAAGCTGCTCTACATCATTCACCATCAGTCTTGGCTCACCAGGTAGGTCCCAGAGGACTGGAGGTGGCAATGTGGTGCCCATCCATTAGAAGGGCTGGAAGGAGGATCTTGGAAACTCCGGGCCTGTCAGCCTGACCTCAGTGGCAGGAAGGTTATAGAACAGATCACCCTGAGTGCCATCACACTGCACCTATAGGGTAACCAGGGGATCAGACCCAGCCAGTGTGGGTTTAGGAGGGGCAGGTCTTGCCTGACCAACCTGATCTCCTTTTATTAAGAGGTGGCCCGCCTGGTGGGTGTGGGTAAGGTTGTGGATGTGTCTACCTGGACTTCAGCAAAGCCTTTGACATCATTTCCCATAGCATTCTCCTGGAAAAGCTGCAACCCATGGCTTGGACAGATGCATTTTTGCTGGGTCAAGAACTGGCTCATGGCTGGGCCCAGAGAGTGATGGGGATGGTGCTGCATCCAGTTAGTGGCCAGTCACTGTGGTGTCCCCCAGCGATCAGTGTTGGGGCCAGTCCTGTTTAACATCTTCACTGATGATCTGGATAAGGGGATTGAGTCTATCGTTAGCAAATTTGCAGATGACACCAAGCGGGGTGGGAGCATTGATCTGTTGGATGGTAGGAGGGCTCTGCAAAGGGATATGGACAGGCTGGATAGATGGGCCAAATCAAAAGCTATGAGGTTCAACACCAAGTGCCAGGTTGTGCACTTTGGCCACAACAGCCCCATGCAATACTACAGGATGGGGACAGAGTGGCTGGACAGCAGCCAGGCAGAAAGAGACCTGGGGGTACTGGTCAACATCCAACTGAATGTGAGCCAGCAGTGTGCCCAGGTGGCCAAAAAGGCCAATGGCACCTGACCTGGATCAGGAACACTGTAGCCAGCAGGAATAGGGAAGTGATTCTTCCCCTGTACTCAGCACTGGTGAGGCCTCACCATGAGTGCTGTGTCCAGTTCTGGGCCCCTCAATTTGGGAAGAATGTTGAGATGTTCCAGCATGTCCAGAGAAGGGCAACAAGGCTGGTGAAGAGTCYGAAACACAAGTCCTGTGAGAAGTGGCTGAGGGAGCTGGGGTTGCTTAGCCTGGAGAAGAGGAGGCTCAGGGGAGACCTCATCACACTCTACCACTACCCGTAGTCAGGTGAGGGTCAGTCTCTTCTCCCAGGCAACCGGCAGTAGGACAAGAAGACAGTCTTAAGCTGCACCAGGGGAGGTTTAGGTTGGACATTAGGAAAAAGTTTTTCAGAGAAACGGTGATTGGGCATTGGAATGGGCTGCCCAGGGAGGTGGTGGAGTCACTGTCCCTGGAGGTGTTTAAGAAAAGACTGGGTGTGGCACTTGGTGCCATGGTCTATTTGACAAGGTGGTGTTGGGTCAAAGGTTGGAGTCAATGATCTCAAAGGTCTTCTCCAACACAGGTGATTCTGTGGTTCTATATCTTCTTTGGAAAAACATTCAACTTGTTTGGGAATGTGGTTTTGTCCTCCAAAGGAACTGACGACTTGTTAGACAGTGAGGTCTCTTTTGAGCCTTCCTTGGATGATAGGAAAGTTTTGTAAAAGCTGGATGTAAAAAGACCGTGACATTTGTGAGAAGTAGTTTCAGTGTTGCTAAACAAGGTGTGTAAGGTCTCAGCATGTTCTGGCTGGAGTTCCTGAGTCAGATGTTCCTGTCTTGTGACATTTTTCATTTCTAAGCCTGCTGATCCAAAGTGGAACAGGTTTCTACAAGTCCTGTGTCATATCTGCCCCTCCCCAAATACCTGGTCTAGTATAACAACTCTAATAATATCCAAAACAGCCCCTGAGATCTCTTTTTAAGTGACTGAGGAGCAGCCCCCATATCAAGCTAAAACTCTTTCCCATATTAGATCTCCAAACTAATGCCTCCAACAAAATTCCATATGGCCTCATGTGATAATTGTCTGCAAATCATGAACTTAGTGCATGTCCAAGCCCATGAAAACCCCTGTGCAGTAGAAGAGCAGAATTTGACATGACAGTTTCTAAAATTTGGTGCCAGTTTCATATTCAGTGCCCTGAGCTGTCTGTGTGGTTTATGGACATGTGGTTGGTGGCTGTGGCCATCTCACCCCAAGACCTTTGGCTTCATGAATGATGTGAGACTTGATGGTGACTTAACACCAGAATGGCCACTAAGTACCACACAGCTGCTCACTCACTCCCCGATGCCCTAGAGCCCCTTGGAAAACTAAACCTTGTTGGCTGAGATAAGAAGAGCTTGAAACAAAATAAAACAAACAATGGCAATAACAAAAAGATGAATTGTGTTGAAAAGGAGAGAGGGAGAGAGAGAAAGAGAGAGAGAGAAATAGAAAAAAGAGAGAAAGAGAGAGAGAGGAAGAAAACCCAAGTGATGACCAATGTAATTGCTTGCCAACCACTGACTGATGCCCAGCCTGTACTTGAGCACTGATCGGCCCCCTTCCAGCCAACTTCCCACAGTTTACATAAAGGGCATGGTGTTCTATGGTCTGGAATATTCCTCTGGTCAGTTTGGGTCAACTGTCTTGTCTGTACTTCCTCCTCACTTCTCATGCACCTGCTTGCTGGCAGAGCAAAAGACATTGAAAAATCCTTGACCTGAGGTGAGCACAATGGAGCAACAACCTTATCAACATTGTTCTCATCCTGAATCCAAAACACAGCCCTGGACCAGCTACTTGGGAACAAAACACCTCTATCCCAGCTGGAACCAGAACAGAGAACTCACAGTGCTCATTTACCTCCATGTACCATAAATAGAGCTCAGAGCAACCAGCTAAGAGCCTGTGCTATGCAGATCAGAGTAGACATGAACCCCCATCTTAGTGGTCTATGATGAATTTGAAGAAATATCTCTGAGAGTCCCTGTCCCTCCTTAGGAAGTGAAGAGGGAGAATTTTTTATTAAAACCATGTGAATTCAGCACTTGCCCTGTCACTGCTCTTGATCTGTCTGCCTTGATCCACCACCATGCCTGTTCTAACAGCATCCAATTTAGTCACATCAGATGTAGCTGTGAGGCCTGTAGGTCATCTTCTCTTCCAGACACTGCAGCGAAGGGTGATTGACTCCTGCTTGGAAGTAATCAGGATGCCCCACCTTCTTTACTGCTCATTAAACATGGAATGTTGAACATGAATAAAGATATCACACCAAAAGTGTCGCTGTGGGGACTGAGGTCAGGAACATCCTGGAAATGTGAAAATGCACTGAGAGAGCCAGAGGCAGAGGAGAGCAGGATCTGTAGTGTAGTGCAGCAAAACTGACCCTGGTGCAGCTCCCTAAATGGTTTCAGGTTTGTTCTGGAGCTGATGCACTGTCACTCTGCAGCCTAATTTTTTCCAGAGAGTGGTAACTTTGGGATAGCAAGTGTCATGGATTCCCCTTCCTCCAAATGTAGGCATAGGAGGGGATAAACTGTTTCTTCCTCCTTTTCCTCCCATTTCAGTGCATGGACAGAGAGACTCTTGCAACCCAGCCTTCCAGAAAGGCAGGACGTATTTTAAGGAAGAAATCTTGAAGGTGTAGGAGCAACCTGTTCCTATGTGCTGAAGGAGACAGATCTGGCTGATTGGGGAGCTTTTGCAAGAAGTCAAGATAAAAAAGATGGTGTATGACCTTTAGAAAAAGGGGCAGGCACCTCAGGAAGAATACAAGGATGTCATTAGGTCATGTAGAAAGAAAATTAGAAAGGCAAAAGCTCAGTCAGAACTCAAAACGGCCACTGCTTGTAAAAGATAATAAAAAGTGTTTTTATAAATATATCAACAACAAAAGGAGGACCGAGGAAAATCTCCATTCTTTATTGGATGTGGGGGAAATAGTATCACCAACAATGAAGAAAAGGCTAAGGTTCCCAATGCCTTCTTTGTCTCATTCTTTAACCGTAAGACCTCTTATCCTCAGCACAAAACTAAAATGGTAGACAGGAACGGGGAGCAGAATGGACCCCCTGCAACCCAGGGGGAAATAGTTAGTGACCTGTTGAGCCACTTAGACTCCCACAAATCTATGTGATCATATGGGATCCACCTGAGGGTGGTGAGGGAGCTGGTGGAAGAGCTTACCAAGCTATTCTGCATCATTTATCATCAGTTCTGGCTTACGAGGGAGGCCCCAGATGGCTGGAAGTGCCAGTGTGATGCCCATCCTCAAGAAGGGCTGAAAGGAGGTTCCAGGAAACTCCAGGCCTGTCAGCCTGACCTCAGTGCCTGGCAAGGTTATGGAGCAGATAATACTAACAGTGATCACACAGCACATATAAGACAACCAGGGAATCAGGCCCAGCCAGCCTGGGCTTAGGAAAGGCAGGTCCTGCTTGACCAACCTGATCTCCTTTCATGACCCGGTGACCCATCTGGTGCATAAGAAAAGGCTGTGGATGTGTCTACATGGACTTCATTAAAGCCTTCAATACAGTCTTCCACAGCCTTTCCTGGAGAAGCTGCAGCCCACAGCTTGGACAGGTGCATCTTCACTGGGTTAAGAGCTGACTGCAGGCTGGGCCCAGAGAGTGGTGGGAATGGTGCTGCATCCAGTTGTTGTCTGGTCACCAGTGGTTTCCCCCAGGGATCAGTCATGTTTAATATCTTTATTGATGATCTGGATGAGGAGATTGAATGTACCCTCAGTAAATTTGTAGATGACACCAAGTTGGGTGGGAGCATTGATCTGCTGGAGGGTGGGAAGGCTCTGCAGAGGGATTTAGACAGGCTGGATCAATGGACCAAGACCAACAGCATGAGGTTCAACAAGACCAAGAGCTGGGTCCTACAATTTGGCCACAACAACTCCCTGCAGCCCTGGCTGGGGGCAGAGTGGAAAGTGGTCAAGCAGATAAGGATCTCGGGGTACTGGTCAACAGTGTCTGAACATGGCCCAGGTAGGCAAGAAGACCAATGTCATCCTGGTTTGTATAAGGAATAGCGTGGCAGCAGGACTAGGGTAGAGATTTTCCCACTGTACTTGGCACTAGTGAGGCCACACCTCAAGTGCTGTGTCAAGTTCTAGGGCCATCAATTCGGCAGGACACTGAGGTGCTGGAGTGAGTCCAGAGAGGAGGGCAGTGAATCTAGTGAGGGGTCTGGAGCACGTGTCTGATGAGGAGTGGCTGAGAGAGTTGTGGTTCTTTAACCTAGTGCAGTGTGTTGACCTTGGCTGGATGCCATATGCCCACCAAAGCTGCTCTATCACTGCCCTTCTCAGCTGGACAGGGGAAGGAAAACATAGTGAAAGATTCATGAGTTACGGACCAGGAGAGATCACTCACCAAATACTGTCAAGACGAAACAGACTCAGGGATATTAATAGAACTTATTACTAAAAAAAGCAGGGCAGGGCAATGAGAAGTAAAATAAATCTTAAAAACACCTTCCCCGCACCCTTCCCTCCTTCCCAGCTCTACCTCCTCCCCACAGTGGCAGAGGGAGATGGGGAATGGAAGTTATGGTCAATTCATCACACCTTGTTCTTGACTCTGCTCAGGGAGAGGAGTCAGAATCCTTCCTCTGCTCCAGTGTGGGGTCCCTCCCATGGCAGACACTTTTCCACAGACTTCTCCAGTGTGTGTCCTTCCCACAGGCAACAGTTCTCTGTGAACTGTTGCAATGTGGGTCACTCTTTCATGGGGTCAGTTCTTCAGGTACAGTCTGTTCCATCATGGGTCACCCACAGGGTCACAAGTCCTACCAGGACCCTGCTCCAGCACGGGCTTCCCATAGGGTCACAGCCTCTCTTGGGCATCCACCTGCTCCAGTGTGGGGCTCCTCCAAGGGCTGAAGGTGGATCTCTGCACCCGGTGCCCTCCATGGGCTGCAGGGGCACAGCTGCCTCACCATGGGCTTCCCCATGGAATCTCAGAGGAATCTCCGCTCCGGTGCCTGGAGCACCTCCTGCCCATCTTTTTGCACTACCTGGCTGTCTGCAGAGCTGTTCTTATCACATATTCTCAGCCCACTCTTCTCCGGCCTCAATTACATCTGCACAAAACTTTCTTTTCCTTCTTAAATATGCTATCACAGAGGCATCACCACAATCTATGCTGAGGTCGGCCTTAGGCAGCGGTGGGTCCGTCCTGGAGCCGGCTGGTGTTGGTTCTGTTGGACATGGGGGAAGCTTCTGGAAGCTTCTCACAGAAGGCACCCCTGTAACCCCCCTGCTACCAAAACCTGCCCACACAAACTCAACACACCTGGAGAAGGGGTGACCTTATCACTCTTTTTAACTACCTGAAAGGAAAATGTAGCAAGCTGGGGGTTGGTCTCTTCTGCCAGAAATCTAGCAAAAGGACATCCAAGAGGAAATTCAAGCCTTAAGTTGTGCCGGGGAGGTTCGGGTTGGATGTCAGGAAGAATTTCTTCACTGAAAGGCTGGTCAGGCACTGGAACAGGCTACCCAGGGAGGTGGTGGAGTCAACATCCTCGAAGTGTTCAAGAAAAGACTGTATGTGGCACTAAGTGCCATGGTCTAGTTGTCAAAGTGGTCTTTAATCAAAGGTTGGGCTCGATGATCTCAGAGGTCTTTTCCAACCTAAAGATTCTGTGATTCTTTGATTCCAAACCAAAGATTTAAGCTGCTGTGCTAAGGTGTCCCTTAAATTTCACAGCAGGAAGTGGGGACTGGGTTGAATTTTCTCTTGCATCCCCTGTCCCAGCTTCCTGGGAGCATATGTCTTGGGGTGACTTTATGATGCTGTATCCCCTGTTGCCTGCTCTATGCCCAGACATGAATCCTGTGCCTTTCTGTGTCTTTAAGGCAGTCCTGAGGAGGGGGGGAAGGCAGTGGAATTCCTTCGGTGGCTGTGTTGAAAAACACAGATAACTCGCTGGCTCTTCTCCTCAGCTCTCAGCTTCTGCAGCAGGGAAGAGAGTTACATTGCGTTGCTTTTTAGCTAGCTTCTCGTTCATTCGCTGAGGAGAAAGGTTTTCCTGGGACTTTGGCTTCTTCTTCTTCTTTCTGGACTGTTCAGCAACACCAGAACATCACTGGGAGGTCCTACACTGTGGCCCAGAGGGGCCCATGTCAAACCCCAGCTCTGGAGAGGGCAGAGCCACACTCAAAGAAAGGACTTTGAAATCTTCCCAGGTCTTCTCCACAGCGAGAAGTTTTGTTATTTAGCATTATTAATTCTTTTTTCCATGCCTGCATGCACTTTGCTTGTTAAATAAATAGGTTTTTTTCACTTTCCTCCGAGGAATTTCTTTCCAAACCTGGTGGGGGAGGGGCTGCTGAAATCTGCCTTCTATCAGAGGATACGTTCATTTCGGACATTTCCTCCAATTTGTCTCAAACCAAGACAGCATATTAGACTGAAATTCCCAGAAGCTGCAAGGGTAATTGAGGTCTCTGGAAAGGCACAAGTTTTCTTGATTTCTGAACCCAACTGTTTGAGCACTTGGCACCTTCAGAAGTCACAGTTGGTGATAAGTGCCAGGTGAGAGAGATCCAAGAGGGTTGGGACAGGATTTCCCTTCTTTGCTCACTTCCCTGCTGTGCCTGTTCCAGGTCAGCTGCGAGATCATCCCACCCCTGGGACTGCAGGGATGGAGCAGAGGAGATGGCTCCTGTTGGCTCTGGCACTGCTTCTGGCCATCCCTGTCTCAGGTAACGCTTCCAGGAGCTGTTCTGCTCCTTTCTGGGGGATTCCAGCCTGCAGATGATCAGAAGTGCTGGAGCTGAGGGTCATGGTCTCCTGAGCAGCCCTGATTTGAACTCCACAAGAGCCAGAGCTGCCCTGCCCCTCTGCTCTTGGGGAATCCAGCCCTTTGCAGCCGGAGTTTCTCTCCCTTGGTGGAGCCGGGGAAGCCCTGAGCCAAGGCAGCTCTGCCCTGTCCAGCCCTCCCCAGTGCCAGGAGCATTTCCCTGCCTGCACGGGCAGTTGGCATTGGCACAGCTGCCCCGCTGCTGGTGGCACAGGGCTGCAAAGGGGCAAGGCAGGCTGGGGACCTGCATGAAATGGCCCTGCACATGCTTTCATGCATTTATTTTTTTCTTTTTCCCCAAAATAATCCCACCCTGTACAACTTACATCATCCTGTTTTCTCCCTCTAATCTATTACTTTCAATTGTTCCCCACTGTTACTCCTAGACTAGTTTCCTTCACACCAGTACATTTTCTGATTGGTTTCAGCCAGATGCTCACTCACAGACAATTTTGAGCTCACCTCTCCTGAGAATGTAGTTGGAATTGTTGGCCAGGATACAATCCTTCCTTGCACCATCTGCTCCACAAAGCCACTGGACAACCCTCAAGTGCACTGGATAAAAATCACAGATGGGCACACAGAGGACATCTACACACATGGGCAGTTTGGGGGTGAACCAATGCAGGAATACCTTGGTCGGGCATCGGTGCCAGGAGATGGATTTGCCACTGGGAACCTGTCCCTGACACTGAAGAACGTCCAGCCAGCAGATGAAGGAATGTACAGATGCACGGTGACATCCAGGGACTGGAGTGCTGATACGGCCACCAAGCTCAGTATTGCAGGTTGGAGACTTCCTGGGCTGGGTGGGGAAGGGGGGAAGCTCTTACAGAGGGAAAAGAGCTCTCTGAAAGGTCACCGTGCCCCAGCTGATGTCCCTTCATATGACCCAACACATCATCTCCCCACTCCCAGCAGCCCCTGGGCCACCTGTCAAGATGCTCTGGATGCTCCGTGCCCAGCCTGAGCCCTGTTCTGACCCACCTGGGGCTGGTGAGCTGCAATAATCCCTGCTGGGGAGGGGTGAGCCCACCTGAGAGACACCCAAGTGCTCAGCATCCCTGGCTGTGGGACTGAGGGAAATGAGGACCTCCCTCTTGGGACTTCTTAGCTGGGCTAAGGAGATGTTCTGTGCTGCCAGTTCCCCCCAGCTGGACAGTCGGCATCATTTGTGTCCAGATATTGATAAAGCCAGGTGGAGCTGGTCAGCCTGGGTTCACTGATCAAAAAGAGCATAGAATGACAGAATCAGGGAATCTTAGAATCACACAATGGTGTGAGTTGGAAGGGACCTAAAAGAATTGCTCATTTGAACTTCCCAGCCGTGGGCAGGAACACCTTCCACTGGAGCAGGTTGTTCCAAGTGCTGTCCAACCTGGCCTTGAACACTTTCAGGGATGGGACATCCACAGCTTCTCTGGGAAAACTGTGCCAGTGCCTCACTCTTAGTCAAGAATTTCTTCCTAACATCAAATCTAAATCCCCTCATCCAAAGGGGATTAGAGATGCTTTTGGGACAGGAGAGAAAAAAGCTTCAAGACAGTGCCCATTTCCTACTATTGCACAGGACAAATTCCTGTAAAATCCAGCTTTGACCAGGAGCGTGACTCAGCAATGTGTGTGGTGCCTCCCACCTCATCACACTGATGAAGCTTTGGCACAGTCCCTGCCAGTGACCATCTGTGCCCACCTGTAGTGCCGGCATGGACTGGGAAGGTATCCGGGAAAAAGATGACCGGGCTTTAGTGTGCTGTGTCCTGCTTTACCAATCCTCAAACTTGGATGGGGCTCCTACAGAGTCATTCCAAAAGAGGAATACAAACCACACACCTTCTCCCTGCCTGCTCCATGAAATAGTGGGGAGCTGAGAGGCAAACCCATCCCACACTGTAGCTCTTTCGCAGCCAAAGGAAATTTGGCATTTACAGCAGATGGAGTGTGGGATGACAGAAAGACCATTGCAGAGGTTGTGTGAAGGACTGACAGAAACTGGCAGGATACTCTGGGTTAAGCAAGAGCTGTGAATCCAAGGAAGAGCTGCTTTCATGGAACTTTCTCCCACCAACAAACTCTCTTGCCTTGAAGGTACTGGGGAAGTGTTCCTTGAAGTTCTGGGTCCCCAAGGGCAAGGGCTTGAGCTTGGCTGCAGATCACCGGGATGGTTCCCTAAACCTACTGTCCAGTGGGTCACTGAGGATGGGCAGGGGCTGTCAGCAGACACTGAAATACACCAGGACAGTGAGAAACTCTTCAGTGTGCGGAGTCGAGTCACAGTCACAGGAGAGCAAGTGGGAAAAGTCACCTGTCAAATCCTGAACCCCCTGCTGCAGGTGGAGAAGAAAACTACTGTGCGTGTCTCAGGTGAGTCCCATCATCCCGAGAAGTCTTTGCTGGAGGCTCATGGTCTTTGCTGTGAGGCCCTTCCCAGTGCCAGGGAAGGCGACAGCTCTCCAGTCCAGCCAGACCCATCCCAGAGCACCACGGGGCACTGCAGGCAGGACAGGTTGCAGTGAGAAATGAGCAGGGTCCCTCTTGCCCCACAGGCTGTGCACATCCTGAGGGAAGGCAGGTTCTGCCCACCCATGTAGGACTGTGACTATTTCTGCATTTATCTCCACAAAAACTCTTTGGGTGGGTGCTTAAGTTTGGGGGTAAGATTGAACATTGCCAGATGACACTCAGATAATTTTTTTCAAAGGTTCTGTTTTTCCAGGTGCATCTCAGTGGGTCTCTGCCTCCTGGATACAACTCCCTTTATTTCTTCTCACATTGGCTGCTGGTGCTGTTCTGGTATTTCGAGGTAAGGGCTCTTGGTTCACAGGACCTCACATTTTCAGAAGTGAGGCTGAAGGATGTAATTTCTTAGCCTCTTGTAAGACTACTCTCTGACAAATAGGATGAAATACCATGTAGAGTCTGCTTCTGGCTCACAGATGCATTAGCTTCCACTCAGCTGAAATGCTGAGTTCTCTTGCAGGTAGAAGTTTACAGTCTGTCATCCAGAGGCAAAAGGGAGATGCCTCCACAGGCAGGTGAGGGCTCAGGTGGCTCATGGTATCTACAAGCAAGAGGAGGAAGGAGGATGGGATTGGTGACTTTTCCTGGGGTGAATTAGAAGGGTCCCTTCCTCTGCCTCCACCGCTCTCATCCTCCCCCAAGCCTCCCGTGGAGCTCATTCATCAGAGCTGGACCTTTTTTCCAGAAGTGTCAGTGGTGCCTCCCACCTTGGCAAGGGCCTCTCCAGAGATCTCTGCCTCTGCAGCCATGGCTGGGAAGAGGCCCTGTTTTCCCAGTCCAGTGCCAGCTGTTCCAGCTCTGTGGTGTCTGAGGGCACAGCCATGCTCAGCCCTTGCTGGGGGRCTTTTGTGGACGTGGTTTTCCTTCCTGGCTGGGAGCTGGAGCAGGGCCCTGCCAAGCCTGGAGAACCTGTGGCAGAGAGTCACGGCCAAGGGCCCAAACCAGCACTTCATTGCTGATTACAAGGCAGGACTGACCCTTCCCCCAAAGCTGTACTGACCTCAGACCACTCGCCTCTCTCAAGCTCTGTGCCTTCAGCCTCATTTCTGCTTGTGTCTGTGTTGTGGTTTAGGAATGGAACTCCCCAATTCACTGCTCCCACTGAGACTCTCCCTAACCACACACTGTTCTCTCACTCCCCTCTTCCTTCTCCCTTCCTGCTGCAGCGGGATGGAGTTGAGAATTGGAGGCACAAAAGGTGAGTTTTAGATAAGAACAATTTACTGGAAAGCAATGAGAGAAGAAAAAAAACAGTAACAAGAACAGTATTAATAACAAAAGTGTACAAAAGAGAGAGTGATTCATATGCAAAATGCACACCAAGGACCCTACGACAATAAACAAATACAGGATGACTTCCCCCCCTGCCCTTTTTCCTTGATCCCTTTTCCCCAGAAGAGACAGTGTCCCTTTCCATCTCCCCCACCCCCTGCCAACGATGTGAGTTTGTAACAAATCACATTAGGGTCCTGGTCACGCCCCTTCCACAGGCACTGCAAAAATTAAACCTGGCCTGGCCTGAACCAGGACATTTTCCACCAGTTAGTCTATACCATCTAATATATATACATATATATATATACATATATATATATAAAAGTATACAAACACAGGTATCATCTCCATAGTCAATAGCCATCCCACCAAGATGTCTGCTGAGTCCGTTTAGTCCATGACTGTGGGTTCTATCTGTCCTAGATGTCTTCCAGGCCGGAGGGCTGGTGTGTTGTCAGCTGTTTTGCTGCATCAGGAGCACCCACCTGGTGTACCTAGAATGGTCCATGCTCATTGTCCATGGTAATTATGACAAACAATGGAAGCAGAGAAGGCTCCAGGTAGACTTTAGAGACCCTTTGTTACACCCTGGATACTTAAATCCAGGGGTTAAACTCAAGGTTCCTTTATTCTAGATAGCGCAAAGGAGGAATCCCCACCAGATATTCTCAAGAGGTGAAAAGTACAGAAAAGTTTACTGCAAAAATATAGAAGATTAAGGAAACTTTGGCAAAAGGATTAAATACAACACCAAATTCAACATGAAAGCACTTATAATAGCATCACTTAGCATTAATTTGGTATTAACTTCATTAACTTAGCATTTACTTAGCCCATTTAACCTAGAAACTTTTAAGTCCATAAGATGTTAAGCTACCCACAAAGTTCCATGAAAAGAGACTTAGGAGAAGAGAGAGAAAGACAGAAAATATACAGAAAAACACAGATACAGCTATCATAGGGTTCTGGCACAAGCAGAACCACAACTCTGAAGCAGCTGGCAAGGTGTAACAGCTGGGCACAGCATCATCACCTTTTAAACCCTTGGCACCTTGTGGGCCCTGCCTTCTAGGCGGGACTTCTGGAACCCCAGACAATCAGAGGCTGGATTGGGATAGCCGCCCCCCCCCCCCCATGTGTGATTGATTGACAGCTCAGCCAATCTGACGGGGAGGGGCACTGTCTCACCAGACAGCAAGGCCTGACCCGCCCCCAACCACACAGACAGGCAGAGACCCAGACACGGGCAGAGGGACACACAGAGACACACAGAGACACACGGACACAGACACCCAGACAGACACCCAGACACGGGCAGAGGGACGCACAGAGAGACACACAGAGAGACACACAGAGAGACACACACAGACACACAGACACAGACACCCAGACAGACACCCAGACACGGGCAGAGGGACACACAGAGAGACACACACAGACACACAGGCACACAGGCACACAGACACAGAGACACACACACAGACGCAGACAGACACAGAGACACACACACACGGACGCAGATGCACGGACACAGACGCACAGACACACAAACGCACACATGGACACAGAGACAGACACACAGATGCAGACACACAGATGCAGACACACACACACAGGCACACGTACAGACACAGAGACAGACAAACCCACACACAGACAGAGACACAGACACAGACAGAGACAGACACATCGACACAGACACAGAGACACACACACACACAGATACAGACAGACAGAGACAGATACAGGCACACAGACACACACAAAGGCATTGGCTCAACATGCTAAGCGTACCCAGTCTCTGACACCCTTCCAGTAGCTAAAGGTGACTTACAATAAGGTTGGAGAGGGACATTTTACAAGGGCGCAGATTACTAGGACAAGGTGGAATGGATTTTAAGCTGTAGGAGGGTAGATTTAAATTAGACAATAGGAAGAAAATCTTCCCTATGAGGGTGGTGAGGCCTTGGCACAGGTTGCTGTAGAAGCTATGGATGCCTCATCCCTGGAAGGGTTCAAGGCCAGGTTGGATATGGCTTGGAGCAATGTGGTCTAGTGGAAGGCTGGAAAGAAATGGCAGTGGGGTTGGAAAGAGAGGATCTATAAGGTCTCGTAAAACCCAAGCCATTGTTAGATGGTGTGATTCTGCACTTATATGAGACTCATCCTCTTGTCAGACTATCAACAGATGACCAAGGGGAGGTTCTGTGTGACTTCCCCTCACACAAAGAGAAGCCTTTGCATGCAGATCAGTGCCAGGACATACCCACAATACTTGGAAAAAAACCCCTGCCAAGCAAGAAGAAGATGCAGGAGGGTCTAGGGCAGTGAGATCAAACAATCTCACCCGTCCAGAAAGTCACACTTCCAAAGGGCTCCAGCAAAYCCTTTGTTATATTTCCCACCCCCAAGCAGATGCCCAGGACCCCAGGCTCCCAGGGTACAGAACTGCCCCAGCACTGGGCTTTTCCCAGCACAGACCAGGACAGCCTGGACTCTGCTGGATCCCATCTCCCCATGGGATCTAAGGCCAGCTGTTCTCCTGTCCCTGCTCTTTCCAGCTGGGATGCTGGCAGGGCAGTGCTCTTCCCTCCAGGAACACTTGGCAATTTGCATGGCCTGGGCTCTCCCCCATGRCCAGGCTGTTGGGCAGTGAGGAGGCCATGGGGTTCCTTTCAATATTCCTCACCAGCAGCACAGGAGCTCCAAGCCCATGTTTGGAAGGGCTCACAGTGGTGCTGAGACTCCTGTCAACAGACAAAAGCTGAAACAGAAAAAAGTCTCCATGTCACAAGGAAGACTGGAGCTCCAGGACAGAGGCCAAGGCTCCTTCCCGGAGCAAACTTGTGGTGGAAAAGGATTTGAAAGCCAAGGAAGAGATCAGTGATTGTGCCCACAGCTCCATCAGAATGTGAATTCCCCATCTCTGTTTTTCAGGGCTGAGTTCTTTTCCAAGGCCTCTGAATTAGAAAGGATTGTCTGAGGAAAGAGAAGGCTGGAGAGTATAAATTAGGCAGGACATGAGGGAACTGAACTGAATTTCTTGTGCCCTCCCTGCATAAGGAAAGAAAGCAAAAGGAAAAAAAACAGATAAGCAGGGCCATTCCCCACCAGGCCTTTATCTTTTTGGAAGCAAATGCTGCTCCACAATCAAACTGACTTGTGAGTTAGTCCTTGGAGTGGATGCCTTGTGCAGAGCTTCCTTGGGAGCAGCTCTTATGTCCCATGCCAGTGGAACACCTTTGATGCTGAGATGGCAACTGGAGGTGGTCAGGGTCCCTCTTCTCTCCTGTTGCCCTGAGTTTGCAGCTCTTCAGTGTTTTCATTTTCTGTAACAGTTTCTCACGCACTTTCTGTAAACATAGCCATGTTTTGTTAACCGTACTTTATTGTTTTTCATTCCATTCTCCTAGGCGGAGATGTTTGATGGATTTTTCCTTTAACCAGTGTGATTGAGGGGTGGTAATTTCTCCCTCCAATCCACGGTGGTTTTTAAGAACATATATAATAAAGCTCGGGCTCTCTGCCCGGCTTTTTCTTGCTTCTCTCCTGACAAGGTGTCTGCGTGGTTCCTTTCATGTCCAAGTGTGACACTCTCCCTTGTCCTTGAAGGCAGTAAAAGAACAGCGTCTTCTTGGTTGTTTCTAAGAGGAAAGGCCTGTGTCATTAGTGGAACAAGACCTCACCTCAGGGGAAGAAAAATCATTATCTCAGTGACACCAGTCTTTTTTTCACAGGAAGGGCAGTGGACACCCTGGAATCTGTTCGGCTGAAGGACCACCAGCACCTCTACCAAAAAATTCAGACTCTGCAGGAAGCTTTCCAGAAAGGGCAGGACTCCTCAAAGCATGACCTTCAGCTCCTCAGAACAGACCTGGAGAATGAACTAGGTGAGCAGGGCCATTCCTCAGCAGGCTGTCATCTCTCTGGAGGCAAAAGCTGCTTTACAGGCAAACTGTCCTGTGTGCTTGTCCTCCACAGCTCCTCAAAGAGGATGGGGAAGGACAATCCTTATATGGGGAATAGCTTTTTTGATCAAGAATACTCAAAGGGAAAACCCTAAGAAGAGACTCTCTGACGGTGAATTTAAATCAGATCACTGGTCTCCCCCTCAAGAAGGTAATGAGAGTGTCCCAATGACACTGTTCTTTCTTTATAGGATTGACAATACAGGCAAATACTACAAACGCCCTGGAATCCGTGTGGAAGAAGGACCTCCATGAAGTGTCCCAACAAGTTCAAACTCTGCAGAAAGCTTTTCAAAACACCCAGGTGTACACGCAGCGTGACCTTCAGATGATCAGAACAGACCTGAAGGATGAACTAGGTGAGCAGGGCCATTCCCCAGCAGACCTTCATCTCTCTGAAGGTCAATCCAGCTCTACAGGCAAACTGACCTGTGAGTTAATCCTTTGCCTTTTGTCAGAATGGGCAGAACTTCCTTGGGAGCAGCTGTTATGTCCCAGTCGTGTGGAACACCTTTGATGCTGAGGTGGCAACTGGAGATGGTCAAGGTCCCTCTTCTCTCCCTTGTCTTAGAAGGGAGTGAAAGAACAGCATCTTTTTGATCCTTTTTTAAGAGGAAAGCTCTGTGTCATTATTGGGACAAGACCTCACCCCAAGGGAGAAAAAATCATTGTCCCGGTGACACCAGTCTTTTTTCACAGGAAAGACGGTGGAGGCAAATGTCACAGGGACTATAGCATATATGTGGCAGAAGGACCTCCTGCAGCTCTCCCAACAAATTCAAACTCTGAAGCAAACTTTCCAGAACATGAAGGTCTCCACACAGCGTGACCTTCAAATGATCAGAACAGACCTGGAGAACAAACTAGGTGAGCAGACCCATTTCCAACAGGCCTTCATAGCTCTGTAGGCAAAGGTTGCTCTACAGGCAAATTGTCCTGTGAGCTTGTCCTCCACAGATCCTCAAGGGGGATAGGGAAAGACAGCCCTTACATGGGGAACAGTTTTTGTGCTCTGTGGCACCACACCATCCTCATGACAGAGTGTTATCTCCCAGGGCCCACATGTGCCCTCTGGAGAGATACAGATCATTCCTGCCCTCCATGCTGCCCAGGAGGCCTTATTCAAGCCATTAGGAAAACCCACAGGGACTGGGAGAGCTCTAAGAAAAGCCTTGACAGGGATTTTGTGTCAGAGCTTTTGGGCATCATCATTACAGATCAATGGTCTTTCCCTCAAGAAAACCATGACTTTCTCCCAATTAAACTGTTCTTTCTTCGCAGGAAGGACAGTGGAGGCAAGTACAAGCGCCTTAGAATCCAGGCTGGAGAAGGACCTCCATGAAGCCTCCCAACAAATTCTAACACTGCAGGAAGCTTTCCAGAACATGGAGGAGTCCACACAGCGTGACCTTCAGATGATCAGAGCAGACCTGGAGCATGACCTAGGTAAGCAAGGCCATTCCTCAGCAGGCCTTCATCTCTCTGAAGAAAAAAGTTGCTCTACAGGCAAACTGTCTTGTGAGCTCATTGCAAGACCTCCTCAAAGTGGGTCGAGAAGGACAATCCTTACACTGGGAAACAGCTTTTGTGCTCCGTGACACTTGAAAGACCTCCATGTTGAAGTGTCCATGATGAGCCCCACCCCATGCTCACCCGCGCAGCTCTGGAGCATCTCTGTGGGCAGTGCATGAGGTGGGGGCAGGGGAGGGCACTGGAAGCGCCTGGCCCTCTCTGCCCAATGTCCAGGGAGCTTCCCCTTGACAGGCACAGGGCTCATGTCCAATCCCAGGGGCTACTGACCAAGGCTTAGGCCCAGTGAACATTCCTGAGACCACAATGGGGTCCGAGGGGCAGGT
>RAHM01000864.1:24236-35571 GCA_003713295.1 Parotia lawesii | reverse complement strand
TGTATCAAATTTAAAGGGGAGGGAGATGAAAGGCTGGGAAACCCCATCTCCTCCTCTTCTAACAAACTGAGTGCAATTACTAATAAACTCCCAAAACAGGCTACTGAAACTAGGACTGGGATTAGGACAGAGAAACATCATACACACTTTGAACAACTGCCTGTACCTCAGTTAACTTCTTATAAATCATTATCACCAAACACAGCAAAATAGAAATCCGGATTTGTGCGCCTGCTCTGTAAAATTACGTACCAGGGACAAGATCGGAGCAATCTGTGGATAGGCAAACAGGCCTAGGGACCAGAAAGGCATTAGTACCTCAAACAGGACTCGGGACCAGAAAGATATTACATCAAGCCAGAGAGACATTATGAACTCAACCAACATGGTGACTACTTTACCTCAACACAAAGTAATTAAATTCAAACCAAAATGTAATTTGTACTGGGTTTTTCACTTTCCTTCGAGCCCCACATTGGGCGCCACTAAATATTTGTGCCAGTTTGGGCAAATTTAGAGGAAAATATCCTCTGATAGAAGGCAGGTTACAATCACCCCTCCCCCACGAGGTTCGGGAAAAAAAAATTTTCCTCGGAGGAATGTGAAAGAGATAAAAAAACTATTTATTTAACAAACACACAGGAAAAGGATAATAGTGCTAAATAATAAAACCTCTCACTGTGGAGAGAAACCTGGGAAAATTTCAGAGT
Source organism: Parotia lawesii (assembly GCA_003713295.1). Taxonomy (NCBI): domain Eukaryota; kingdom Metazoa; phylum Chordata; class Aves; order Passeriformes; family Paradisaeidae; genus Parotia; species Parotia lawesii. The sequence continues at coordinate 34,861 of RAHM01000864.1, read as the reverse complement.
CCTTCTGTAGGTGTGGTCTCTCTCCTCCTTGGAGCTGGGTCGGCATGGGCCCACCTCCGGGGCCTTGGTGGAAAATTCTCCCAGTGTGTTCTGATGTTGAAGCAGTCCAGAAGAGAAGAAGGGAAAAACCAAAGTCCCAGGAAAACAAAGTTCAACTCTCCGTCTCCCTCTGGAGAAAAGGAGCCAAAAACTGGCTGAAAAGCCAAAAGGGTGCTTCCTCCGCTCTTGCTGCTACAGAAGCCGAGGAGTATGTATCTGTCCTTGAACAACTGTTTTGAAAAGTTTGCTCGGTTTTTTTTCCTCTCCCCCCTCTCAGGCTCAGTTTAAAGGCACAGAAAGGCACAAAGTTAATTTCTGGGCATAGAGCAGTGATAGGGGATACACATCATAAAGTCACCCCAAGACACCCTGGTTTTTGAAATGTTTATTATATGGTAGTTTATAAGAACCAAATCAAAGTAAATTTTCTCAGTATTAATCTAGTTATAGGAAGTAAATAATTGATGATCCCCTACTGACATATCTTGATATGGATATAGGATAGTTGCATATATGTTTATAAGTGTTATTTGGGCTTTTGTACTTCCCTGCAATATAATCTAAACATATGGCCTCAAAAGGAGGGTAAGGGGGAGCTTAAGACAGAGCCTAAAACAGGTTCCGCCTACTTTCTCTAACACAATTTCCTTTATGATGTTCATCAATCAACAACTTTTCTTAGCTTTGGGTTTTGGGATTTTTTTTAATCTCTAAGGGCACATCTCAGCTGAGCTGATCCCCTGTTTCATGGTTGGGTGGACACAGCCCTGTCCCCATAGCCAGCAGTGTGGTAGGCAGTTGATTGACATGCAGGTGAGCCACAACCTGCCAGCAACATCCTGATTGTGTGTCAGGAAGCAAAAGCTAAATTAGCAACACATACAGTATCTCAGCCTCAAAAACTGAGTGGGGATCTATGTTTCCTTGTGGGGAACTATACCATAATGTTCCTGAGAAAGCTTTGGAGAGAGCAGAGGGGAAGGGGTGGTAGTGTGTTAGGAAGATGACTCAGTTTGAGAATTCAGTTTCCATTATTCCTGCTCTTCCATGCCAGAGCAGGTCTGTATTTCCAGCTGTACCTTTGTCTTGGGGTGATTTTATCATGATACTTTATTCCCTAATCATCTGCTTTATGCCCAGAAATGGCTGCTGTATGTTTAAGATGAACCGGGGGCGGGGCCGGAGCCTGGGAACTCCGGGCACGGGCTCTGTTCAAACTCTCCCTCTCTCTCCCGGCAGCTGTGATAGATACATATTATAATATTTGCTTTCTGCAAATGTTAAAATAGAAGCTATATGTATAATGTTAAAGTAGCTTTGTTGTAAAGATGTAGTTTTGTAACAATAACTAATGCCTTTATTTCTGTCATTAACTAAACTTAGACATAATAGTAAAATAGCTAATATAGTTATGCTTGTGATAATTGAACTGTCTGCTTGGTTGGATAACATCCAATGCCCATGTGATGAAGACCCCTGCTACTGACATGCCAACTATCAGCAACTACCATCTGCAGAAACCATGGACCAAAGCCCCCTCTGGAAGTGATAATAAAAACTGACTAAAACCACAGTCAAGAAATGCACATGCTCTAAAAAGGCGGATCCAAGGAGGAGCCATGCTAAACAGTTCCTGGAACATGTAAACTAGTTTGGGGAAAAGTTTGAATGTGCATAATTGATTATGAATACGCATTAGGCTGATGCAATAGGACAGGTATGTAAAGGGTGTCTCTGCAATAACAGGTGTGCTCTTGGCTGAGTGCCAAAGTACCCAGCGCTGTGATTTTGCTTTATTGTCTTTGTCCCCTATTGTCCTTTATTAAACTTTTAAATCCTAACAGGAGAGTGAACCTTGTTTTTCACAGTGGCTATAAGGATTGTTATTTCGTTGCCTTTGCTGGATTAATTTTTCACCAACTTAGGCAAGAAGCTTCTGGGGTTTTTTTCTTTTTTTCCCCTCCCCCTGGCCTGGAGGTTTTTTCACTGGCAAATCCTTTCAGAGGCTTTTTGGGGTTTTTTTCTCCCTCTTTGGCCCGGGGAGCCTGCAGGGGTGGCCCTGGCCGGTCCAAACCCCAGGAAAGACCAAGCCAGAAAAAGAAGGGACATCAAAATCCACCAGTTTCGCCTGCTGTGAGGAGGAAAACCAATGCCAGAGGATCAACAGGTTTCCCATCTGCTCTGCTCCGGGCTGCTGTGTGAACTCCTCTTCCCTTTCCTGGAGACAAAGGAACCAGTTGCCATTTTGTTTTCCAGTCAGCCAGTTTATTTTTTCTTCCCCAGGCATTTCTGAGTTTTATTTTTGTTCTGCTCTGTATGGGGCTGTGTGGGTGGGTGGGTGGAGGGTAAGTTTCTGGGAGTTCATATCTAGCATTTATTCAGTCCTTTTCTGTGCCTTGCAGGCACTGCCCCCCCCCCCTTTTTTTGTGTGTGTTAATAAACAATTCTTTTTTTTTCACTTTCACCCACTGGTATCCATTTCTCTCATTGGCAGAAGAAAAGGGAGTTATTGAAGCCCTTTCTCTTTACAGGAAACACTCATTCCAGAGCATCTTCTCCTAAAATTTGTCTCTAAACTAAGACAACCTTCAAATGCAAGGAAACTCAATGATTTTCTAAAATGAAGAGTTGAAACCCAGTTTGAAGCCTATCTGTAACAGTCTATCTTTGCTGCTGGAAGGGTTTGTTTTACATCTCTTGCACTAAGAAATAATTTGACATGTTATACTTATTGGTCATCATTCCCATTTGAGAGGTTGAGTGATTACAAGATGACCTGAGCAGAGCATGATAAGAACCATCTGAAGGGGAAGAGTATCTGAAACTGCTTGTGGGAGTGTACAAAGTAGGATCCAACTGCACGGGGGAGCTGGGCAATTTCTGAGGACTCATGGTATATGGGGCTGTGTGGCTGCATGCCCCTGGCTGCTGGGAGGTAAGGAGGCCATTGGGAGTTGCAAAGGAGGGAGCTGAGGAGGAAGAGAGGGGTCGGCCAGGACTTTCCTTGGAGAGGGGAGAAAACGCAGGAGAGCAAGCTCCTGTGGAAGGGGCATGAGGCTGCTAGAGCTCTCTGATGCTCAGATTATGATGCATTATTTTGCCTGAGAAAGGGCAAGCTGGTGAGGAAGAAAGAAAACACCTTGTGAGCTCATGTTGCTGCCTGTGGGTGATGGAAGCTGCTTCTCAGCTGGGGAGCCCAGGCAGTAGGAGAGCAGAGCAAGAGCAATTTTGCCTTTGAAGGCAAGAAAGCTTCTGTTTGTCTTTCTAAAATGCAGAATATGCATTTTTCAGAAATAATATTTGCTCTTGAACTCAGCTTAGAGTTTTTCTTTTCTGATGCCAAAATTCTGAATTATTGGGGTGGGAAGAAAAGAAACCGAGACAAAACAGCAGTGAAAAAAAAGTGTTCATTTCCATCCCCACAACAAACCAAGATCTCACACAGATCCACATCAACATGCAAAAGATCTAACAAGGGTCTGTCAAACAGAGCCTGCTGGAAACCTTAAAGGTTTGTCCTAAGGGAGCGATTAATCATAGAGTCATAGAAAGGCGTGGGTTGGAAGGGACCTTAAAGATCATCTAGTTGCAAGTCACCCCGCCATGGGCAGAGATGCCAACCACTAGACCAAGTTGCTCAGGGCCCTTCTTGTTATTCTTCACATCCCTTGCCAAGTCCTTTTCCATCTGTGCCTTGGATTTCCTGACCCCATCCCTATACATCTGAACCTTGTCCCTGTACTCTCCCCAGGTCACCTGTTCCTGCTTCCACTGCCTGTGCATTTCTTTCTTACTCCTCAGTTTGAGGAGTAGATCCTTTCTCAGCCACGCCAGAATTCTGAATTACTGGGATGGGAAGAAAGAAAAAAAAGGAGGGACGGAATTTTTAATAGAAATCCTGACAGTCTGAACTGCTTTCTGTGGTATAATGCTTCCTGTAACCTATATGGCCAAATGCCAGCATGACATCTAATACACACTTGGCTGCTGAAAGTTCAAGCTAAGGGGACTGATGTGGTAGAATGTGCCAGGAAAGGAAAATGAGTTCAAGTGCTAAATTGCCATTGAGCCTGAGGGAGAGTATTAGTAACTTCAAAGAAATAAAGTGAAGGTTTCAGTGTTTGGTTAGATTTGGTGGTCAGCTCATCTCCTGGGGTACCAAGATGGGCATATGGGAACCAGTAGACACCCAGAAGATTGTAAATAGAATAGAAAAATAAACAAAAAAAATCAGGATTTCCTTGATCAAATTTGGCAACTGATGTTCTCAGCAAGCATAAATTTCTTCCATCAAGCAGTGCTCAGTGTGAGATTCTCATGCTACACACTGAGAAATGTTTTACTGTGGCACATGTACAGAGTGCACCATCATTGTATGCCAACTCACTGGCAATGAGCTGGAAAGATGAAGCACCACCAACAGTAGATGAAGTAGCTTATCAGCTCTGGGAATACAAAGACAATGTCTCTTCCTCCCTCATCTCAGCTGTGGAGAAACTGCCTGAAAAACTGTCCTGGGAGTTCCAGTGATTTTACCTGTGGGACCACAGAGAGGACATGAGGAAGTGGGATGGAAAACCTACCTCAGCCCTAGAGGCATGGGTGTAGGCATTGCAAGGAAAAAAATCCCAAATGAGGGGTCATCCAGGAAAATTGCTGCTCCAGTCTCCAGTGTGCAGTTTCCCAGACAGAGTAGAAGGACTGATCTTACTCTTGATCCTATGGGAAGAAATTCTAATCCATTTTTACAAGAAGTAAGTGGATAATCCTTTGGCCAGTATTAGAAGGGCCCTGCCTCCAGCCAGGAGGAGGAGAGGGATAACCAGGTTTACTGGACTGTGTGGATTCGATGGCCTGGCACAACAGCCCCACAGGAGTACCAGGCTTTAGTAGACACCGGTGCACATTGTGCCATCAAGCTATGTAGGGACAGAATCCATTTGTATTTCTGGAGTGACAAGGGGATCTAAACAGTTGAGGCTGAAATCAGCCTGACTGGGAATGATTAGCAAAAGCACCCTATTGTGACTGGCCCAGAGGCTCTATGCATCTTAGGCATAGACTATCGTAGGAGGGTATTTCAAGGACCCAAAAGGATACCAGTGGAATTTTGGTATAGCTGCCTTAGAGATGGAGGAAATTAAGCAGCTGTACCTTGCCTGGTCTCTCAGAGAATACTTCTGTTGTGGGGTAGCTGAAGGTCAAAGAATAACAGGTGGCAATTGCTACCACAACAGAGCACTGGTGGCAATGTCACACCAACCAAGATTCCATGATTCCCATCCATGAGCTGACTCATCAACTGGAGAGTCAAGGAGTGATCAGCAGGACACACTCACCCTTTAATAGCCCCATGTGGCCAGTGCACAAGTCTAATGGAGAACATAGAGTAGATTATCGTGCCTTGAATGAACTAACGCTGCCTCTGAGTGCTGCCATACCAAACATGCTGGAACTTCAATTCAAACTGGAGTAAAAGGCAGCCAAATGGTGCCACAATTGATATTGCTAATGCATTGTTTTTAATCCCTTTGGCAGCAGAGTGCCGGCCACAGTTTGCTTTCACTTGGAGGGGCATCCAGTACACCTGGAATCGACTGCCCCAGGGGTGGAAGTACAGCCCCAACATCTGCCATGGACTGATCCAGACTGCACTGGAGCAGGGTGGAACTCCAGAACACCTGCAATATATTGATGATATTGTGTGGGGAAAAAGAGCAGAATAAGTTTTTGAGAAGGGGTGGTGAGCAATTGTATTGTGTATTGCTTGTTTTTCTTGGGTTTTATAAATCTGTTATTGTTATTGTTATTATTATATGATGTCTTGTTTTGTTTCAATTATTAAACTGTTCTTATCTCAACCCATAGGTTTTACCTTTTTCTGATTCTCCTCCCATCCCACCGTAGGAGACTAAGCGAGCAGCTGTATGGTACTTAGTTGCTGGCTAGGGATAAACCACGACAAAAGAAATGGATTAGAAGGTAACTTTCTGTCTTGGTTTGAAAGACAGGTGTCTGCCAAGGAAGGCGGGAACTTTCCTTGGAATGGAGAATATGACCCCCTTCCCTCTGAATTATTATAACTTTGAAATTAAGGGGCTTTCAGGCAAAGATACGGGAAAAGGAATAACAGTTCTTTACTACTATATATATATGTATAACAAGGCAAACAAACAACAACAATGGTAACAACAACAAACAAGAACAGAAAACCCAATAAACAGTCTCTTCCCACTCTTTAAGCAATTTCCCCTTTGCCGGCAGGGGTGCTGGCAGGCTCCCGGTGGGCAGGGCAGGTGCAATGATTCCCTCGCAGCTGCAGGGAGCGCTGTGGCACGAGCTCAGTCATGTCTCCCTTACGTGGTAATGGCAGATGGGCTGGATGGCAAAAATGGGCTGCAGCAGGAACCTCAGAGCAGCGGCTGGAATGGCAGGGCAGGCTCACCTGGGGTAGCAAGCAAGAGGTAGCAGAAACTCAGCAGCTGTGGCAGGAGCCACAGGGTGTCCCGGCAGGCAGGGGGTGCGTGGCTACAGTGTAGCAAAAAATCTGGAGCAGTGGCAGAGAAATGGCGGGGCAGTGGCAGCCTGGCTCCCGAACATGGCCAGGAGAGGCTCCCTTGGAGGGGCAAAGGGCTCAGGGTCCCGGGGTTTCCCTTGAGTCACCTGAGCAGATGGTGAAAGGGTCCTTTTTTTAGTGAGGTAGGGTGTTAATAAGGCTCCAGTGCAACGGCCACTCCCACAAGCAGAGCTTCACTCACAGTAGGAGAAGTCAGCAGGAGACAGAGCCTCGCAGTGGTGACGAATTCTCCCCACAGCGACCGCAACCTGTTTCCCCTCCAAATGCTGAGAGAGCAAGAGGGCTAGGAGCTGCGCCCAGCCCCCTTTTCCCCAGCCCAAATCTTGCGGTATCTCTGCCCCTCCAAGAGAAACCTCCCAGCCAAGAAAGTAGCCAGCCGCACTCTTCCCCTGGCAACTTCTTCTGTGTCTCTAAGTATCGGTCGCTATGGTTTCTTAGTGACAGATGGGACAAAATTCCATGAGAGAAAGAAACGATAGGAAAAATCCTAAACCCCAACACTTTGGTAATGAAAATGTCACTTTCCCCCCTTTTATTATGCTAGGCCAGTATAGGATTTGCAAAGTTAGCTACTACCTAAAGGAAAAAACCCAACAGATGAGATAAGAACAAATTTTCTTTTTAACCATGACAAAACAGCTGTAGTTTATCAAACTGCGAGTTGTAGTCAATATTTCTCCAGGAATTTTCTGTACTCTTAAAAAAATTAAATAATTCAGTAAAGTCCAGGTGAATATACTTGACAGTCTGTGACATCCCACCCTTAAGGGGAAGGGACCACCAAAGATTCATAGATGCTCGTGGTAGAGAGGAACAGAAGTCAGAGAGTTCACTAAAATACACAGGAGAGAAAGAGAAAGAGAGAAAGAGAGAGAAAGAAAGAGAGAGACAGAGACAGAGACAGAGAAAGAAAGAAAGAAAGAAAGAAAGAAAGAAAGAAAGAGAGAAATGTCGCTGTTGAGACGGGTTCGACACATACAGACCCCAGAACAGATCCAGGCAGAAAAAACCTTTTATTCTAAGAAGCCAGTGTCATTTATACACTTTTGTATGTTTATCATTCATGTCACTTATCCATTGGTCACTTAACTACTACAATAGACTTATTGGCTATTATTTAACTATAATATACCATTATTGGTTCTATGCAGCATAAGCATCCTAAGCATTCAGAAAAACACCAGGTGCAAGTTTGTTGCTGTTCTCTCTCTGTATTGTTTAGATTTCTTGCTCCTGTTTCTCATGGGTACAAACGGATTGTGTGAAGATCAATGTTGGAACCAGACAGGCCTGCTGACCTGCTGTTAATTCCCACAGAGAAAGAAAGAAAAAGAAGAAAAAATGAGAGAGAAAGAGAGAAAAACAAAGAAAGAAACAAAGAAAGAAGAAAAAAGTAAGAAAGAGAAAAAACAAAGAGAAAAAAACAAAGAGAAAGAGAAACAAAGAAAAGAAAAAAAATGAAAGAGAAGGAAGGAAGGAAGGAAGGAAGGAAGGAAGGAAGGAAGGAAGGAAGGAAGGAAGGAAGGAAGGAAGGAAGGAAGGAAGGAACCACCAGTTTTCCAGGGTTTTTTCCAGCATCGATCCAGATGGTGGGATTTCCAGGGCCCTGGAGGCACTGCCGAAGCTTGGTGGGGGTACCTTTTTATATATGTTTTACCCCCTCTGGAGATTGGTTTCTTGATTCCTATGCAAATTAGTCCTCATGCTCAGTCCGTTCTTTCAGACCTTTCTGGAAATGGGTCAGAGGCTTCGCGGGTCTTGAGTGGTCTTAATCTCCCCCTACAGTCTATGCCCACTTCTCGATCTCAGTCCTGCGCTTGCTCTGTACCACATGTTGTGCTTATCTCCAGGTACAATTAGATGTTTCTCCTGGAAAAGTGCTGCCCTACCTCTGTATGGCCCCTTCTCCAGCCACATCTTGTTCTTTCTCATGGCATGCTATTACCAACTGTCTCTGTTTTGAGACAATTTTAGGAGGAAAACACTCTGGAATAAACGGCTCCTCTAAAGAAGACAGGTTTCGGCACTCCCTCCCCCACCAATACAAAAAGGAATTTCTTGGATGAAAGTGAAAAAACCTGTTTATTTAACAAACAGAGTGCCCCCATGGCACGGGAAAAAATGAATAATGGTTAAAATATTAAACCTCCTCGCTGCGGAGAAAGCTGGTGGATTCAGAGTTCTTTCTGTAGCTGGCTCGGCTTCCTCCCGAGGTCTGGGCCGGGATGCAGTGTCCCACGGCCTCCCCCACTGGTCTGCAGCATCCGGCTACCAATGGTGTGGTTCTTGGATCAAAGCTACGCCAAACAGTTCCAGAAGAAGCCACAGAAATCACCGGAGGATTGCTGTATGCAGTCCTGGGGAAACTTCTTGCCTCAGCTAACAAAGCCAAGCTAGCTAAAAGCAAAGAATGTAACTAACACCCCACTGCAAAAGCCGAGCACACGGGGGAGTGAACACAAACCGCGTGCCAAAGAATTCCCCTGGCTTCCACCCCCCCGGACACAGTTTAAAGCTATAGGACTCATTTCTGGGCATAAAGCAGATGATAGGGGAATACAGTATTATCATTAAATCACCCCAAGACACCAACAATCCCTGGCCATTATTACCAACAATCCTTGGCTGGCTCCATAGCCATTTAGCTATCAATGTTTGAGACATACACATTAGCTCCTTATCTTCTGAGCTTCTACACAGTGCTGCAGCCTTTTGAGGGGACTGAGTTTTGGGTAATGACTTATCAGCTTGGGGCATACATACCATGAACCAGTATGTTGCAGTGAGCCATGATCAGCAGAACCAAGGGGACCAGAAAGTCCTCTGGTTTGAGGCCCCTGCAGCTCCAAACCCCTGAAGTTACAGGGAGCATCCCAGAAGCTGTGATCCATGCCTTATCGTTGGCTTCAGTTCTCCCCACCTACCCCTTACCTAATTTGCTGTAATTCCTTCTCCCTGCCTTTGTAACACCCTCTGATTAACGTTCTGTTGGTTACTGTATGTTTTCCATGCCCGTGTTGTCGGGGTATAAAACAGCCCCCACACCACGTGGCGGGCAGATTGCTCCGTGGTTTCTACCACCCCCTAATAAACCCTTTCCCCCATGGAGACCCCCTCCGCCTTTTCCTGCCTCCTTTGTGCGCTGTAGCCATCGGTGGTTGAGGCGAACCCAAACGGTGATTTGCCCGTCTGCCCGCACCGAGATCGGTCTCCATCCAGCCTCCGCCCGGGGCAGGCAGAGAATGCTAGGTGCCAAGACACGGAGCTAGCCCGAATGGCACCTGAAGCAGTTGGCGCCCGCAACGTGGGGCCACGCCAGCGTGACCTGCGGTCCACCATCCTGCCTGCTTGCATCGGGCAGACGCGGACCTATCGATCGCTACTTGCAGAGCGCCCACAGCGCCCGGAGAGCCTCCACGGCACGGAGCGACATGAGCGCGGACCGGCACCGCCACGTGTGCTTGCCAGCGTGCTCCGGCGTGCTCCACAGCAGATCAGTGCCACCGCCGCGTGCTCCAGTGTGCTCCGGCGTGTTCCACCACAGAGACCACAGCCACCGGACCCACAGAGAAAGAAGGAGGAACCTTACCCCTTTTTTTCATTATGCAATATTCCTGCTGTAAGTAACCCCAAAGCGTTTGGCGGTTACGGGCGGCACGGGCAGTCAGACCACATGCAGCATGGCTAGACCACGTGGCGTGCAGCACACGCGGTCAGCCCGTGAGCAGTGGGGGAGGCAGCTCGGGGCACTTGGCGTGGACCGCGGATGGCACCGGACAGGGGTGGGGGAATATGCTCACGGTTTTTTCTTTTTTTCTCTCTTTTTGCACCCGGTAAGGAAGGAATGAGCTATGGGAGCTAAACTGTCCCTAGCCCAGTGGAGCTTTTACTTTCAGGTGGCTGGTACCCTCTTAAGCAGCGCCCCGGGCTCCAAGCCACTACCACGGCTCCGAGAGAGCGTGCTGAGCTCAGATCGCCCCTGCTGCAGCTCCCCACAGCCCCGGCCCCA
>RAHM01000863.1:22651-35164 GCA_003713295.1 Parotia lawesii | reverse complement strand
ACTCACCCTTTAATAGCCCCATATGTCCAGTGCGTAAGTCCAAGGGAGAATGGAGACTGACAGTGGATAATCGTGGCCTGAACGAAGTCACACCATCACTGAGTGCTGCTGTGCCAGACATGCTGGAACTTCAGTATGAACTGGAGTCCAAGGCAGCAAAGTGGTGCTGCCATCGACATTGCCAATGTGTTTTTCTGCATTCCTTTTGCAGCAGAGTGCAGGCCACAGTTTGCTTTCACCTGGAAGGGCACCAGTACACCTGGAACTGCCTGCCCCAGGGGTGGAAACACAGCCCCACTATTTGGCATGGACTGATCCAGATTGCACTGGAAAAGGATGAGGCTCCAGAACACTTGCAATACATTGATGACATCTATGCATGGGGCAACACTGCAGAGGAAATTTTTGAGAAAGGGGAGAAGATAATAGAGATCCTTCTGAAGGCTAGTTTTGCCATAAAACAAAGTAAGGTCAAGGGACTTGCCCAGGAAATTCAATTTTTAGGAGTAAAGTGGAAAGATAGCCGATGTCAGATTCCAATGGACATGGTCAACAAAATAGCAGCTGTGTCCCCACCAACCAGCGAGAAGGAAACACAGGCTTTCCTAGGCGCTGTGGGTTTTTGGAGGATGCATATTCCAGATTACAGTCATATTAATTGCAAACCCTCTCTATCACATGACCTGAAAGAATGATTTCAAGTGGGGTCCTGAAAAAGAACAAGCTTTTGAACAAATTAAACTAGGAGATTGTTCATGCAGTAGCCCTTGGGCCAGTCAGGACAGGACAAGATGTGAAAAATGTGCTCTATACTGCAGCCAGGGAGAATGGTTATTTCTGGAGTCTCTGGCAAAAGTATCTGGGGAGACTTGAGGACAGCCCCTGGGGTTCTGGAGTCAGGGATACAAATGATCCGAGGCCTTTTACACCCCAACTGAAAAAGAGATACTGGCAGCTTATGAAGGGGTTCAAGCTGCTTCAGAAGTGGTTGGCACCGAAGCACAGCTCCTCCTGGCACCCCGACTGCCGGTGCTGGGCTGGATGTTCAAAGGGAAAGTCCCTTCCACACAACATTCCACTGATGCTACGTGGAGTAAGTGGATTGTTCTGATCACACAGCAAGCTCCAATAGGGAACCCCAATTGCTCAGGGATCTTGGAAGTCATCTGGAACTAGCCCAAAGCTGAAAATTTCAGACTATCATCAGAAGAGGAGGAGGAGAAGGTGACACATGTTGAGGTGGCCCCATCATATAATCAGCTACCCGAAAATTAAAAGCAATACACTCTCTTTTCTGAAGGTTTCTGCTCTATCATAGGGATGCATTAAAAAATGGAAAGCTGCTGTATGGAGTCCTACGTGGCGAGTCACAGAAGCTATTGAGGGACAAGGTGGATCAAGTCAGGTTGCAGAGCTGAAAGCCGTCCAGCTGGCTTTAGGTATCACTGAATGTGAGAAGTGGCCAGTGTTCCACCTGTACATTGACTTGTGGATGGTAGCGAATGCTCTGTGGGGGTGGCTGGACTGATGGAAAAAGACCAATTGGCAGCGCAGAGGGAAACTCATCTGGTCTGCTGAATTGTGGCAAGACTGCTGCCTGGGTAGAGAAGGTGACTGTAAAAGTCCCTCATGTAGATGCCCATGTATCCAAGAGTCAGGCTACTGAAGAAGATGGCAACAATGGTCAGGTGGATCAAGCTGTCAGGATTAAAGTGGATCTGGACTGGTAACGTAAGGGTGAATTATTTCTGGCTCGGTGGGCCCATGACACCTCAGGTGATCAGGGACGAGACACAACAAATAGATGGGCTTGTGATCAAGGGGTGGACTTTACTGTGTACACTATCACACAGGTTTTCCATAGGTGTGAAACATGTTGCAATCAAACAGGCCAAGCGGGTAAAGCCTCTGTGGTATGGGGGACAATGGTTGAAATATAAATATGGAGAGACCTGGCTAATCAATTACATCACACTGCCTCAAACCCGCCAAGGCAAGCATTGCATGCTGACAATGGTGGGAACAACCCCTGGATGGCTGGAGACGCACCCTGTGCTTCACACCACTGCCTGGAACACCATCTTGGGCCTTGAAAAGCAAGTCCTGTGGTGACATGGCACCCCAGAAAGAATTGAGTCAGACAACAGGACTCATTTCAAAAACAGCCTCATAAACACCTTGGCCAGAGAGCACAGGATTGAGTGGGTGTATCATATTCCCTATCATGCACCAGCCTCTGGGAAAATTGAATGGTGCAATGGACTGGTAAAAATCACATTGAAAGCAAGGTGTGGTGGGACCTTCAAACATTGGGATCTACATTTAGCAAAGGCCACCTGGTTAGTTAACACTAGAGGCTCTACCCATCGAACTGGCCCTACCCAATGAAAACATCCACGTGCCGTAGAAGGGGATAGAGTCCCTTTGGTGCATATGAGGAATGTGTTAGGGAAGACAGTTTGGAGTAGTCCTGCCTCAAGGAAAGGTAAACCCATTTGTGAGATTGTTTTTGCTCAAGGACCCAGGTGCACCTGGTGGGTAATGCAGAGGGATGGGGAAACACGATGTGTGCCTCAAGGGGATTTGATTTTTGGTTGAGAACAGCCTGTAATGTTGAGTTGTATAATATTGGTTGCTGAATAACACTGCCACTGTATGTCATAACTCCCATGGACAATGAGGATGGACTGGTCCAGATACACCAGTCGTGAGCTCCTGATGCAGCAACCAGCCAACAGCACACCAGCCCTCCTTCCTTGGAAGACATCTAGGACAGATAGAACCCACAGTCATGGACTAAATGAAGTCAGCAGACATCTTGGAAGGATAGCCATTGACTAAGGGAATGATACCCATGCTTGTGTTTATATATACATGTATAAATATATATCTATTTGGAAGTTGCAGGATCTGGACATGATATAGATGGTATAGAATAAGGGGCAGATAATGTCCTGGTTCCAGCCAGGACAAAGTTAATTTTCGCAGCAGCCAGGAGGGGCATAGCCAGGACCCTGAGGTTATTAGATACCACCTCATGCCATGTGTGGGAGAGATGGAGGGCAGTGGCATTTTTCTCTCTGCTATTAGTATTGCTGTTGTTACTGTTAATTTTCTTATTTTATTGCTGTTTCTAGTAAATTGTTCATTTCACAACCCATGATCTTTTTGTGCCTTCAATTCTCTCCATCCCACCACAGGAGGAGGGAGCAAGCAGCACATTGTCTGAGGTGTTTCAGTGGGAACAATTAATTGGGGAATACCATTCCTAAATGACAACAACTGGTCTTTCAAAAAAGTGACAAATAATTCTCTATAGAGGACTTGTTAACACGACTAGTTGCCTCAAGAAACAGCCATTTGACACTTACTGTTCAAATTCAATAGATGATGGTAATGTTTCTTCTGTTGTATAAATCCAAATTTTTAACAAAAGTTGAGCTTCAATGCCTTTTCTGCTTAGCATTTCGAATAACTTATGGTCACAAAAAAACCCCACAACACATGAGAGATTAGGCAGAGATCTCACTGAAGTAGCTATATCATTAAGAACTGACAAAGCCTTCATCAAACATTTGTGTATGGGCATTTTGTTACCACATTAATGACAAATTAGAAGGGATTTAGATAATAGCTACAAGACACTCGAAAGGTACAAAAGAAGCCTTAACCTCTCAAGCTTAATGCATCACTGAAAGGCGTTCAGGTATGGTGGCACAAGTATTGGCACAGTTAATATTCTGCAAGAGAAGTAATTGGGAGCACAGAGATGAAATTCAGTTTTCATCAATACATTTTAACATGCCCATTCTTTTAATAAAGGTGAGTGCTTTCACAGATAGTTATTCTAGCCAAGTTCAGCAAACATTTGCACACCAGTGTAGTTTATACTCATGAATTAGAGGGTTATACAAGCAGACTTTATGCAAGACCAAATGCATATTCACAGAATGCATTTTAAGTCAAAGCTACTCCATTGCATGGCTTTTGTTTTGACAAGGTCAAAGAGGGTGCTGCAAAAGAGAATATTATTCACAGCCTTTGCCTAGGTCTGACAGCAAAAGGTTTCTAGCTGTAGAGATGCCTAAGGATTAATTTAAAACCAAACATTTTTGCACAATGTCTATCACACAAGAATTGACCCAAGTGGCCCAATTGACTAAACATTGGTCCTTACACTGTTCCAATACTCTGGCAAAGAGTTTTGCATCTTAACACCTCCAAATATTTTGCTACAATGTATATGAAAACATATGCCTTAAATACTTTAACTAGGATACATATCTTAACTTGGAGAAGAGTCATAGCTATTGCAAACATGTCCCTACTGCTATCAACTTAAGTTTCTTCTCCCAAGCAAAAGCCTTTTACCCAAATTTCTCAATTACTTGTATCATTTTAAGAGAACAAAACAGCCCAATGGAAACTCATCATGTCATGTTTTAGTACTAAAACCTTAAGGAGTAAGACACAGCCTGCTTGCCAGGCAGCCTTCTCTGGGATTAACAAATACTACGGTATCTGAAAGCGTCACCCACTTAAGACAGCCCTTTTACATTCCCCTTGTTCTCCATGTGATGGCCTCATTAAAAAAATCCCAAACATCCAGAAAGTCTGAAGATCACATTTCTTCAAATCAAGCAAGATTCCAAAATATCATACACGCATTCCAATTCAGTAGCTTTATCATTTTTCTCCTATTTGTAGGCCACTTGAGACCGATATTTATGCATTTAAAATATTTCAGAAAGTATGGAGATAGGCAATCAATTTGGCTCATCTTGGCTATTAGTGCTTCGGGGGAAGGTACACAGTGCCAAATTACTATTAAACTGATCTGGTGAGATGAGACATTCTCATTCAGTCACTACCACAAAAGCTTAGTAATTGCAATTCTTCTAACTCAAAATTCTGGATAAAACACTAAAGTTTTAAAAAATGAAGTAGCACTCTGGAAATAGGAAGCTAATTTTGTGTACGTGCACGTATATGCACACATCTGATGACACACAGCCCAAATTATAAGAGGACATGCTATATTATGTCACATGACCTCTAGTCCAGCCACACTGCAGTCCATCTGTAACTGCTACATTTCCAACTAACTCAGTTACACTTCAGTTCAAGATAAAATCTCCACTGTTTAGCCTATATGTTTTGGGGTGATTTTATGATAATACTGTATTTCCCTATCGTCTGCTTATTGCCCAGAAATGGGCCCCACAGCTTTAAGCTGGGTCCAGAAGAGCAGGGAGAGAAGCTGGGCGAATTCTTCAGCACGGTTTGTGTTCAAGGACTCACACACACTCCCCCGCGTTCTCGCCGCTGCAGAGTCGAGGGAGCACCTTCCCGCTTTTAGCTAGCCTGTTAACTGAGGCAAGAAATTTCCCCAGGACTGCATACTGAAATCCTCCAGAACGTCTTCTTCTTCTGGAACTGTTCAGCCTAGCTGTTGTCCTGGGGTGACTGTATGATACTGTATTCCCTATCGCCTGCTCTATGCCAGACATGAGTTCTGTACCTTTAAGAGGGGGGGAGGGAAGCCGGTGGAATTCTTTCAGCAGTCTGTGTTCAAAAACACAGATAACTCACTCTTCTCCCCACCTCTCAGCTCACTGCAGCAGGGAAGAGAGTTGCATTCTCTTGCTTTTTAGCTAGCTTCTTGTTCGTTAGCTGAAGCAAGGAGTTTTCCTGGTATGGTGACCAATTGACCTGTGGTACAAGAGACAGAGAGTGTTCTTGATAAGACAGTCTCTGGTGCCAAGGATGTATCGGTTATGGTGAGGGAAAGAAGCCTCTCCCAGGATGCCTGCTCGGTTATGGTAATATATCCCAGTTCTAATTCCCTGGTTGGCTTTGGTGTTAGCTGCTCCCCTGTACTTAAGATCGACCCGTCATGTGTTCGGGGTCATTTGCCTATGGAAACCTTCAYGAGCTGTAGCAATAAACTGCTGTTTGCAGAACTCTGTGCAAGGACCCTTCTCACTCCTTGCCGTCGCATTAATGTTACTCAAGTCATCTTTGTGCCTGTGCGTTCATGCATATGAGCCCACAGAGCTAGAAGGGACTCAGTAACATCCTGGGACTTTGGCTTCTTCTTTTTCCTTCTGGAACTGTTCAGCAACACCAGAACATCACCAGGAGGCCCTACACCACGGCCCAGAGGGGCCCATGCTGCACTCCAGCTGCGGAGAGAGCAGAACCACACCTACAGAAAGGACTCAGGTTTTCTCCACAGCGAGAGGTTTTATTATTTAACATTATTCATTCTTTTTGGTGCCTGCGTGCACCCTGCTTGTTAAATAAACAGGTTTTTTTCCCTTTCCTCTGAGAAAAATTCTTTCCAAACCTGGTGGGGGAGGGGCTGCTGAAACCTGCCTTCTATCAGAGGAAGTTCATTTCGGACGTTTCCTCCAAATTTGTCTCAAAATGGGACAGCTGTGATCCGAGAACCAGATCATTGGACCTCATGAACTGGGAGG
Organism: Parotia lawesii; assembly: GCA_003713295.1. Classification (NCBI taxonomy): domain Eukaryota; kingdom Metazoa; phylum Chordata; class Aves; order Passeriformes; family Paradisaeidae; genus Parotia; species Parotia lawesii. The sequence continues at coordinate 28,682 of RAHM01000863.1, read as the reverse complement.
AAGACTGCGGGGATGCCGCATCCCAGCCTTGGGAGGGGCCGAGCCAGATATAGACAGAACTCTAAAACCACCAGCTTTCTCCGCATCGAGGAGGTTTATTATCTAACATTACTCATTTTTTTTCTTTGCCCTGCCGGCACTCTGCTTGTTAAATAAATAGTTTTTTTCACTTTCATCCAAGAAATTCCTTTTGTATCGGTGGGAGAGGGAGTGCTGAAACCTGCCTTCTTATGAGGAGACGTTCATTACAGGACGTTTCCTCCTAAACTTGTCTCAAACCGAGACACTATACTACTCATTACTATGAATATCTGATGATGGCCATAAACTACACAGCCAAGCTGGATTTCAAAGAACAGAATTAAAGTTCTGCAAGCATTTTTTTCTGACATTTCCTACCCCCTAGATGTAAAATGAGCATCATGGATTACAACTAAAGTATTATTAAAAAGAAAACACTCAGTGTGAATATATCACTATGTAAAATAACAGGCAGTGTAAACATGACTTCAGAAACAGCAAGGTAAAAACATGTTTGAGCTTTTGAGAAGTTACAGATGTGGTCCCACACTCAGACACTGGCAGAACATCACTGCAATAGCAGAGATCTTAAGGATTTACCAGGCAAACAAAATATTAAGAACACCCTTCTAACACTAGAGAGTTAAAAGCTTCCATTAATTTCCATAATATCAAACAGATCTAAAGCTATGCACATGCTTTTAGTTATTATCTCTTGAACAGACAGACAAGAAGTTTCAAGAGGCACAGTTCATTCACAGCTCTTACCTAAGAAAAAAACCTAAAACTCAAGTTGTATTTCACCTTATCCAAGAACCACTGTACAAAAATTAGGCAAATGAACAGTGCTCAATTTACCGATATGGAAAACTCTCTGTTTAATTCTAATGGGATAGAAGAGCTGGGCTGTGCTACAGCTCTCCTCTTGCTGTACAACAGGACCTGACTGCACATGATCTCCTATGTTCAGGCAGTATCAGAACTGGAAACCACTGTCTGTACTTCTCAGCACACACCATAATCCTACCTAGATCAGAGAAGCCCTAGGGAAAGGACTGGGAGCTGCCTAGCACCATAACTTAGCCCATTTCTTCCTGAGGATACACTGATGTACAGAACAGGCTACAGGATGGGTGAGTAGTCCGTGCAGCCCAGAGGCACAGCCATCCAAAAAACTGTATGCAACAGCACAGTGAGGAACAATCAGATATTCCTCAGGCCTGAGAGTCTGGGATTGTATCTGTGCTTTTGATCCATGAACCGACATTGGAAGATGTCTTTTGCCTCCCTGCCTTCTGACAGCTTGGAGGCTCCTTGGCTTTTGAGACTGAACAGGAGCTCCACGGGCCCGGAGCAAGCAGGGCTCTACTCACCCGCAATTCCGTGTCCCTTTGCTGTACCAAACCACTGCTTATTAGCATCAATGATACCTAAAGGCAACAAAAATAGATCAAATACCACAGAGAGAAACTCCGTAGGACCTTGCAATGCAGAGGCCCATGGAAGGCAGTTTTTGTGCTGAGAGTACCTCACATTTTCATCCTGGCATTAAGGATATTTTTGAGGAGTTAAATGTTCTACCAGTTATATAATTCCAAGTGCTTAGAAAACTTCTATTTGCTTAATTTTAAGCTCTCTAGAAAGCATCCTATAACACCAAAACTTTTAAACATGGTGCTCATACTTGCTGTCAGTTATCTGTAAGTTCCATATCAATTCACTGCTCTGAAAAAAAATTATTCTCACATATTGCAAGTTGCTTTGAAATCAAAACAAATCACTTGGAAGAAACTGAGATCCAACAATACAGAACTCTAAGCAGCACACAGTTAACAAGTTACAAAAAGCAGGAAAAACAATGCCTTAACAAGTATTTAGCCTCCAAATTACTTGAAAAAACTAAGCATAATGCTTGGGTTCCTCCCTCCCCCATTTGTTTCAAGACTTGCTCCTTCATGTAGCAAAAATACCTTATGAAATAAATTGTCCAAAGAACTACTAAACTTTAACAGTGCAGTTCATTCTTCTTGTTTCCTTGACACAGCAAACTTGGTTAAACTGTGCTTCTGGGCAGCACTACACATCTAATAATGAAGTTTCTATTTATATAATTTCGCACTTGCACCTTCCCTGAAATATTGGCTTCCAGCACAATGGGAGGTCACCAGTGTATGAAATAACTCCTTCCTTGAGGGTGGTGATCTGGAACCTGAGCAAAGGGCTGCCCAAAACATTATTCCCAGTCATAATGAATAGCTACATAAAGTCATTAGATAAGGCAAAGATTAACAGGGATAAAGACAGCCATACAGAAACATCTGGGCTTGTGACAACCTTCACTGCAGATGTACACTTTTAGCTGATTGCATGAGGGGGGCTTGCAGTTCAGGACTGCTCCTATCCCTCACTGATATAAGCTGCTCTCCACAAAGTGGTTGCTTCCCTTGGACTGCTGCCCTTTCCATCTAGCTAGGAGGTCCTAAACTATGAAATACTGCAGTAAACCTGAGCATGCTATATTAGTTTATAAAATGTGTTTAGATGCTGTGCTTGAATTTTGAACAAGTCCCCAGTCTTTATTGTAGAAAGCACTAAGGTAGTGATAATCTACCATTTAAACAAACATTCAGGGGGACAGGTTTTCTGCTTCAATTTATCAAATACTGGTTACAGGATTAGCAGCTGAAAGCAGAATCTGTTGACATGTTGAACCAGCCTTTAACAACAGTAGCTCCTGTCAAAAAGGTACAGAGAACACTTCCCTCATTTCAGTTTATTCAGCTAGTTCAACAACCCAGAGATAAAGGTCATATTTATTCAAGAAAAAACGTGTCAAAAGGTCCAAGTGTTTCATGAGCACAAATCAAGCATTTGTATTCCCAACCAACTAGCACTAACACTTTATTAAGGTCACATTAAACACAGGCTTTTCTCAAAATATTTATACTTTAGCTTAACTAGAAGCCTTTGTACTTCTCTTCCAGTTCCTACCCTCAAACCACACCTCAAGTGGAAGAAAATTCTCAAACTCTCATTGCCACAAAGTCTAAAAAAAGTTACAGATTGTGTATTTCTAATCCTGCTTACCTAATCTTAGGAAACTAAAAAGACAAAACAAGATTAAGCTAAATATTTCATCAAGTCAAGAAATCTGAAAAACAAATCAGATGCTGATCTGAACTAGTGCTCACCTTGCATATACTATGAACATATCATAGAAGTCACCCCACAAGATTAATACCCAACTTTATTTTATTTCTAAATGATTCAGCAAGTCACCCCACAAGATTAATACCCAACTTTATTTTATTTCTAAATGATTCAGCAAGCCAAGTCTAACACATCTAAAAGTTTGCCTGAAGGCCCAATACAAAGAAAGTCAACAACATCACTTCTTGGGACCACAGGACTCCTTCTCCCTAGTGACAGAACAAGGGTTTAAAAATCACTTTTCCAGTGGCTCAGAATCTAAGATGCATAACCAAAGATCAAACACTACCAAAACAAAACCCACCATGCGCAGCTCCTCATGGAGGCAAGGTGAGACAGAAACAACATATGAGAGACTTCAGCCATAATGCTTGAAGAGAACTCCTCTGCTGTGGAGGGGTAAAGGCATCACAAGACCTTCATCTTCCACTCTCAAAATAAGCATCACAGGATTGGTCAGAAGGATTTACAAGAAAGGTACAACATTTCGAGGACATAAAATACCAAAAGAGATATCACATTCATAATACTGAGGTAAGGCAACTGGCAACCTTGCCTAAAGTCTATACTTGTTAATGCACATCCCTGGATTATTGCATAGGTTGTTTCAGCTTCTTTCCAAGAACAAACACATAGTCCCCAAGCAAAAATATTTTGATCCATTGTGATTTCATTGAAAAAAATGGATGAGTAATGTAAGTGCAGGAAGAGGCTGTCAAACCATTCAGATGTAAAAATGGCCCTATTACCAACCCAAGACTAGAGCAACTTCCTGAATAAGTAATAATGGAAGCAAGTCTAAGAATATACCTATCACACCTACACAAGCATGTCCACCAACTCATTACAAAAAGCAAGCCTTGTGCCAAAGCCTTCCCTTCCTTCTAAATAATGAAGCCAAACTGAACACAAATCTATTATCCCACATGCTACAAGTTAATTTTGGCTTTGTGGAACAAAGATCTTAAACCTTGACCCAGCATCGTGGTTTAAGCCCAGCTGAAAATTAAGCACCACGCAGCCACTTGCTCAATCCCCCCCCTCCTATCCCACCGTGGTGGAATGGGGAGGAGAATCAAAGCAAAACTTGTATGTTGAGATAAGAACAGTTTAATAATTGAAAATAAAGTAAAATACAGTAATCATGGTAAATGATGATGATAATAATAAAAAGGGAAAAAACAAGTGATGCGCAATACAGTTGCTCACCACCTGCTGAGCGATGCCAGACCCCCCCCCCGCCTTCCTGAACCCAGATTGGCCGCCCTTCCGGGTAACTCCCCACAGTTTATATACTGGGCATGACGTTCTAAGGTGTGGTATATGCCTTTGGTCAGTTCGGGTCACCTGTCCTGGCTGTGCTCCCTCCCAGTTTCTTTTGCGAACCTCCTCACTGGCAGAGCATGAGACAAGGAAAAAAGTCCTCGACTTAGGATAAACACAACTTAGCAAAAAACTAACACACTAGTGTGTTATTAACACCATTCTCATTCTGAATCCAAAACACAGCACTGTAACAGCTACTGAGAAGAAATTAACTCCATCCCAGTTGAATCCAGGACACCCAGAGAGGCCAAGATGCATGTCAGCCAAGCAAAGGAATCATCCAAAAATTTATTTCGGTTTGACAGAAATCAAAGGGCATGAAATGAAAGACACAGGAGCCACTACTAAAACAATAACTCCTGGGAGAAGGGAGCTGAAGGGGACATTATTTTGCTAGAGACCAAGCAGACATCAAGTGCAAAGGGGTCTGCCCAATGCAACATTTCTGCTGCAGGCACTATGGCTTTTCAATTGCTTCCTTTAAGAAAAAACATGCACTTCCTCCTCCAATTGTTTTGAGAATTTAAGTTTCCCCCTGTTTCTGGGGCAGCAGTGCCAGATTTCTTGCTTACTGTATTTACAAGAGAACCACAAACAGATTTTTGGATTAACAGGAAGACTCAGAGATAAATGCTTTTAATTAATCTACCTTCACCAATTACGTGTTGCTGTAGCCCTTTGAAGGCTGCCCTCTAGAAGTTTGGAGAGGAAGAAAAGGAAACCAGAGGGGAAAAAAATCATGAAAAACAGTCCTGAACTCCATGAAGTTTTGAAAAAAAAAACCCTCACAGCTTTTATCTTGAGTTAGTCATCCTACACAGGATGCTCCTACATGACAAACAAAGCTATCAAGGGAAGCCCCTTTGAAATAAATATACACAGACTAGAGCCAAGAGAACAAACTTGGGGGTGAAAGGGAAGAATTTTCTCCCTGCCATGAGGTACCTGCGTTTCTTTGGGGTTAAAACAGAGAAATAACAGAATAGAGACAGCTATAACACGGCCTCCTCTTCCCAGAGAGCATCCTGGGAGAAGAGGCCCTGCAGGCCCCCGGCCAGCCTGCCCTGCAGATCGTCCCCCCACCGCCGGCAGCGGGCGGGGAAGGGCAGCTCGCAGGGAACTATCTACGAGCGCCGAGCCGCCCTGCCTTCCCTCCTTCCGCAGGCCCCGGCCCCCTCCCGCGGAGGGTGGAGGAGCTGACAGCGGCCGCAGGCCCGCCGCGGCCCCTCCGAACCCGACAAAGAGGCCCGGCAGGCGGCGAGGAGAGTGGTGCAGGCCCCGGCGGCAGCTCGCCGGGACATCCGCGGCAGCGGGAGGCCCGGTCCGCCGGCGGAGCGGGGAAAAGCCGTACCTTGAAGTAACCGCCCTCGTAGAGGGTGTTGGGGGGCCCGAAGATCGCCACCTCCCAGTTGTAGAGGTCGGACTCGTCGACCAGGGTGATGCGGAAGCCCTCCACCGGCTCCTCCTGCAGCGA
>RAHM01000863.1:6279-16616 GCA_003713295.1 Parotia lawesii | reverse complement strand
AGTAAAGGAGCAATATGCCTCAGACCCCAAGGTCCTCTCCAGAACACATTTTGTAAACTAAGATAGAACCATCCAGGGGAAGGTTCCTTGGGGAGGGGGGCTCGCTCAAGCCTCTCATTGGGGAATTTATGATAGATATGCTAATTAGTAAGACCTATAATGTTATACCAGATCTTTTGGGTGCATTGCGGTATGTATGAAGGTGCATTCGACCTGGACGTAGTGCGCCTAAGGATCCTTAAAATAAATACCAAGGTAAAATCCCTTTTTCCCGTCTAACCGTGTTTGACTCTTGATTTTAAGACCAAGAAAAGGCATCAACAGGAATGAAAAAGGAGATCTGGAAATTCTCACTGCCAGGCCGTGGGCTGGTTTCCATCTGCCTTTACCTCATCTCATGGCCTTCAGGCTTGGTTTCTCAGCTTGAGAGCTGGCAGCTGGTGCTTTATTAAGGTGCTGCATCAAGCAATTCTGCTGCTGTCATCTCCAGGGACCTACCTGCACGGGTTCCGCTGGGCACTATCTCATTTTCCCACCTTATGGGTGTCACGTGTTCCCCCCCAGACCTCATGCCTCCAGATGCTTTGCACAGCACAGCAGCAAGATCTTGGGGCAAATTCACACAGGTGGATAACAAACTTATCAAGATCAATGCCGTGTTTCAGCGCTGGACAATTCTATATTCTTAAATATAGAAATGGCCCCCAATGGCCCATGTAGCCCAGCACTTCTCTTCATGCAAGTCCACCCTTTGAAGGGTGTCAAGACAAGTAATACTTTCCCAGACTATTTCCTTGACATCTGACTTTTTTTGTCACTCAGACTTTCTGAGTCAGAGATGTCCTTGTATTTAATAGTCTTCAGTAGATTTTTCTCCCAGAATTTTGTTTAGTTATTTTTGAAGCTGGGTAAATTTTAAACATTTGCAACATACTGTGGGAAACAGCTGCCCAATCTAATTACCTGTTTGGGTGCAGAATAATTTCCTTTGGTTTGTTTTGATCCTGCCACCTGCTATTTTTTTTGATGCCCTCATCCTCATGGTGGAGAAGACTATGAGTGGTCCTTTTCTATCCAACCACCTGCTGCCTGGGGGATCTGTCTCTTTGTGTTTCCTCCCACAGAAGAGAGACAAAGGAAACCCCAAATGACAGCAGAGTCATTCATCTCCAGCATAAAATTTGGGTGCAGTTTCAGGAAATCAGGTCATCACCCAGAGAGCAAGGAAGCCTTCTGCTCATGGCCCAGTAACCCACAGCAAGGCAGGATGGGGTATCTGAGCAAGAGCATCCAGCTGGGAGCTTCAGGCGTGCCTGCCATCCCTGGGTCTGGGCATTTGGAATTGTCAGATCCATCTGGATTTTAGACAGCACAAAGCCCTCAGCTCTCTGTGCAGACTTCAGCACCTTCAGCAGGCAGCTGGCCTCACCCTGTGCTCCCCTGGCTCATCTTGGGGCATTGTCTAGGTTTAAAAGGCAGATGTCTGCCAAGGAAGGTGGGAACCTCCCTTGGAATGGAAAATATGACCCCGTTCCCTCCGAATTACAATAACTTTGAAATTAAGGGGCTTTCAGGGAAAGATATGGGAAAAGGAATAACAGTTCTTAACTAGTATGTATATGTATAACAAGGCAAACCAACAACAACAATGGCAGCAACAACGAACAAAAAAACCAGAAACCAAATAACAGCCTTCTCTTGGCTGTCCAGCACTTTCCCCTTCGGTGTAGTTACGGTCACAGCCGGCAGGGGCGCAGGGCAGGTGCGGCTGCAGGGGGCGCTGTGGTGCGAGCTCAGCCGCCTCTCACGTGGGTAATGGCAGGCGTGCTGACGGAAGAGATAGAAAAGGGGCTTCCTTTACAAACTCACAGTGGGCAGCCGGTCCTGGTGCCCCTCCAGACGGTGAAATGGGCTGTAGCAGGAACCTCAGAGCAGCAGGGTGGAACGGCAGAGGCGGGCACACCCGGGGTAGCAAAGTGTAGCAGAAACTCGGCAGCTGTAGCAGGAGCTGCGGGGTGTCCCGGCAGGCACGGGGTGCTGGGTTACAGTGTAGCGAAAAAACCGGAACAGTGGCAGAAAAACAGCGGGGCTGGGCAATGGCAGCCGGGCTCCCGAACACAGCTGGGAGAGGCTCCCTCGGAGGGGATCGGGGCTCGGGGTCCCGGGTTTTCCCGTGAGGCACCCAAGTAGATGGTGAGGGTCCTTTCCAGTGTGATAGGGTGTTAATAAGGTCCCAGTGCAACGGCCGCTCTTACGAGCAGAGGCTCATCCACGGTAGGAGAAGCAGTGGGAGGACAAAAGCTCCGCAGTGGCAGCGAATCCTCTGGGCAGCAACGTCCGTTCCCCTCCGATCCCGAGAGCGAGAGAGAGAAGCTGAGCCCAGCCCCTCACCCCCCAGCCAAAATCTCACGTATCTCTCCCCTTCCAAAAGAAAGCCCCTCAGCTACAAGAGTGCAGCTGCACACTTTCCCCCACTTTGGCCACTTCTTTTAAGTACCAGTCGTTATTGTGTCTTAGCAACAGTTGGGAGAAAATTCCCTCAGAGAAAAAGAAAAAAAAAGAACAATCCTATCCTCCAACAGGCACGTCTTTCCCTGGTGTCTAAGCAAGGGCAGATAACTCCTACCCTTTGAGCTCAAACCAGGCTAAAGGTCAGCAAAGTAGATTTGTCCAGATTCCCTAAAGGTGATGCCCAGTTTTTGTTTTGATGGAAGGACCCTCATGTAGACCTCAAAGGGGTCTTCCCTGATCGGGAAGCCATCTCTGACCTCAGCAGATGACAGCTCTGACTCACAGAGCAGCCTTGCAGGGGCTATAGGGGCAGGGGAAGAGAGTTTCATCCCAGTCCAAAGCCAGGCTGCTCCTGTTTGTCCTTCTAGCCCCAAAGTATCCCATGGGGTGAGGCTACATGCTTGGAATTCATTCCTGTGGAGAAGGAGGCCCAGGAGAACAGCCTTAACACCCAGGGGGTATGACTTTTGCAAAATGTTCCTGGAGCAGCAGAGCTTTGAAGCTGGTTTCTGGTAGCACCCTCTTGCATGGAATCTCAGGTGGCCAGTAATGTGGTTCAGCGCACTCCACTATCTGCCTCCCAGTGGAGGAAGACTTTGGCCTTTCTCCTCTTCCCAGCTGAGCTGCCTAATTCCACAAAACATCTCACACTGCCAGGTGGTTTGGCACTCAGAGGTTTAAGTCATGAATAAATAAACAACACATTTGCATGTTCCTGATTCTCTCTACTTCATCTAGTCTCAGGAGCTGCCCTAGAGATTGAATTTTTATTCTTGGGGGTAAAATAGAGCACTAGTCTACTGGAGGGAGATTGCCAAGGGCTGCTTTGGTGGGACAGACAAGGCAAACCACCGATTGCTGATAAAACATGGCATGACTGCAAGAGGAAATGGGGCAGAGCTTTCCCCCTCCATCAGTATTTCCAATGTGATTTTTGGAGGCTGCAGGTTGTTTCTTACTATCAGGGAAAAAAAAAGTAAAGGGTTTCTCCTCCTTGTTGCTATGTGTAAAGCCCACAGCAACAGCCAGGAAATCAGATAATTCACTCTCTAGCCTGTCGAAGAAAGCAAACAAAAGCAACCAGAAAATAAAAACAAGGTACACAAAACAATGCAAAAAGCAAATTGGTGATTTAAAAGGAGGTAAAATATTGCTAGCATGTTACAAAGTGTATCAACTTCCTCTTAGTTCTCTTCGTGTAGTTCAGGTCACCACAGTTTTGAGATAAAGCTGCCAGAGCTGCTGACTTTGGACAGTCAAAATCAGTTTCTCTTTCTCTGCCCCTGACCTATATGTATGGATTGGTTTAGTCCTCTTTGAAGTTTTGACCTTTTAGGCTTTTTTTTTTGCTTAAGGATGAGTGTATAACACATCCTCCCAGTGCATGACCCACTGAGGAGGGCTCCAGCTGCTGAAACATCTTGTGAACCCTGGCTTTACCCTTGTAAAGCCCCAGAGCTGCTGCCACTGTTGGGGGGAATGCTCCAACCCCATGCAAACAGTTGAGGCTTAATGAACCAGGTGAAACTTAATGAGCCATCATCCAATCCATCCAAGCAACAAGTGATGATTGAGGCTTGTTTTAATCAATGTGGTGCTGTGTTGCCTGGGTGATCACCAAGCACTGGGAGAGACCTTGTGTACTAGTTTGAAAACAAACCAGTGGGAGGCACCAAGTCAGAATAACAATTTAATAGGGAAATTAAAAAAAAATAAAGGCAGAAAAGAGTGGGTTAAACTGACAAAGTCAAGATACAACCTGACACCCTGTTAATCAGGGTGGTGGTAGCAGTCCAATAAGATGGTGGCTGTAGTCCTCCTGAAGTGATGGATGTGGCTCTGTTGAAGCAGTGGTCTGGTAGAAGGGTCTGCTCTTCCTCAGAAAAGTCCAGTGGTGGCTATGTAGCTCCTGTCCTCTGGGAATCCAGTGGGAAGGATGATCGTGGTATTCAGAATCTCAGATTATATCCAGCATGGAACACTTGGTTCCTCCCACTGGGTGGAGCATCTCACAATGGAATGATGAGTCATGAGGCCAGGTGTTGATGGACTCATTAACAGAAGATAGTCCGGAGGAAGTTATCTCTGAGTCATGCAGCAGRGCATTGATGGGCCATTAACAGAAAGATCGTTCGGAGGGAGAAGGCCAGGAAACACTCCCCCACCTGGTTTCAACAGCTCAYGAGGATGGTAATAGAATACACTGCAACCCAGGACACCTTGGTATCCCTCTGACCCCATCCCATGGGCAAGAAGCTGGTGGTGTCTGAGACAGGAGCTGGGCTACAGCTGTCTTGGGGCTTTTTTTCCTCGGTGGCTGCCAGGAACATGCTAGGTGCCTGCCTGAATCCAGGGATGAAGCCCTTGGGGTTTTGTTTAAAGTTTCAATGGCTACAAATATCTCCTTTACCCTATTTCTTTGCCCTGATGAAGTCCTCCACTTCTTGACCATCATGAAGATTGCTCATTAGCTATGTGTTTCTGTGATATGGCCATACTTGGGATGGACAGTCAAACATTACAGGACTGCTTTCTTGTGTCATTACCCTGTGTACCAGGTTATTTTTGTCTGGGAGTTACGAATGGCTCTATCATGCATTGATACTTGAGAATTTGAAGTGCTTGAAAGTACTTTAGAAACCAAAGGAAGGAACTATTCAATCCTACAATGAAATGCCAATTCTGCTAGGATGGGTCTTCCTGATATCTAACCTAAATTTCCCCTCTTTCAAATGGTACCCATTACTCCTTGTCCTATTGCTACAGTTCCTTATGAAAAGTCCATCTCCAGCTTCCCTGGAGGCCCCTTCAGATACTGGAAGGTTGCTTTGAGGTATCCATACAACCTTCTCTTCTCCAGGCTGAACAGCCCCAACTTTCTCAGCCTTTGTAGGGGAGGTGTTTCAATCCTCTTATCAGCTTTGTGGCCCTCCTCTGGACTCCGGACAAACTGGTTTTCCCAACCTTCCTAAAAATCCTATGCAGAGCTGTAATTACCCTTGGCTTAAATCAGAGGGGAGCCTGGCACCAGAGGTATGACCACAGCACCCAGAGGTGTCAGCCAGTGATTCACGCCTCAAGGAACAGCGCAGCACAGGAGGGATGGGGCACAATGAACTGGGAATGGGGGAGAGGAGTGGAGTGTGGGGATCCTAGTCCCATTGGGTGTGAGAAGGAAGGGGGAGGAACAGGAGCTCCTCTGGACAAAGAGCTGATTCTTTTCAGAACATGGGGGATAAATTCCTTCTGAGTTAGGAGCTGATGCTGTAATTCATACTCAGTGGAGTCACTGGGGCTGTGCACAATAATTACTTGCAAAACCAGATGGGAGTTAAATATTTATGCTAACTGAAAATCAATTTTGGAGGCAATCTCAGGATGCACGAGAGTGTGGGGTGATGCCGTTTTGGTTCTTACCTTTTTTTCTTTTATATATTCTCTGTATTCTTTGCACATATATTTGTAGCTTTGTAGCTTCTTATTGTAGCTTAGCTTCAGCATTTTCCTAGGCAGGAAGACGAAACAATATTCCAGGACCCTGTAGTGGTTTTGGTTTGAAATATGGATCACTTACTGATTTCCTCTGTGTGAGATAAAAATTAGGAGAAAACAAAGCAGGCACAAAACTTACAGAATACAAAGAAGTTTATTAACAGACCTAAAAGGAAAAAAAAAGAAAAAAACTGCTGTGGTGTGAAACATCTCTTCCATGAAAACTCTCACAGTTTTGTTACACTGCAAGACATGGACCATCACATGGGGTTATTAATCTTTTTAAGGATGAGTTATTTTGGCCTGAACACAAAGGTTTTTTTTGCCACCAGTCTCTTAAAAGCCTCTTTCTCTCTGCTTTTAAATAGCCTGGCATGGGCATTCTTCACAACCTTCACGGGCCATACGTGAATTGTCCATCCCCCCATGTACTTCAAATGGATTAAAGAGACAGTTTGTGATATTACAGTTTTTTACCACGGCATGCAAGGAGGTTTTTCAAGCTACGCGTGAGAAGCGCAGCACCATCCTCTCTTCTCCTCTGAAGCCATCTTTAGCTTCGTCCCACGTGACTCACTTTATCTTTCTCTGCCTCTGAAGTTGCTACGTTACCGTTCAGGCTCCACAGTGAAGAGAGCCCCCCTCTCCCTGCGCTGCTGGCTGCACGGTATCTTCTTCAGTTCAGCGTGACGCGTGCTGGCTGCAGACAGGAGACTCCTCCAGCTCCCGCTGGCTCAGCATAAAGAGGAGAGGGACCCGCCGGTCCCTGGAAGCCGCACCGGACAGGCTCAGCTGTGTGGCAGTCCATGGCTGACCCTAGCTGTCTGCGTCTCAGGATTAGTTCCCTGTCCTCCCAACGACCCAGGGTCCGTGCTATGGCGTTGGGAGAAGGGGGGGGAGGGGGGGCAGGGACCCCGGCCCAGCCCGGCGGGGCCCAGAGGCTCTGAGGCCCCCCACCTTCCTGCAGGCGAGGCTGGAAAGGAAGGGCAATTCCCGCCTTTCCCCGCGGTTTAAATATGTAAATTGAGAGAAGCGTTATTGGTCTAAAAAGCTGCCTGTCAATTCAGGTCAACCCACTACAGACCCCTATGCTATCTTGGTTCTCCCTGGCAACCAAGGCCGAAAAACAGCTATTTGGGACACATTTTCATCAACAAGGTTCAGTCTCATCTAAGGGGGGAGAATTTAGAAGGGGCTTGGACTGGGGGGAAATTGCATCACCACTTGTGCTCCTAATTGATGCTTTTTTGCCAATTATGTTAATTTACCAAACTTATAAAACTGTATGCACCCCTGTGGGGGGTGGGCTTTTGTGGACATTTTTCCATAACTGCCCCTGGAGGCCTTCAGTAAAGATCCACTTTTATATTACCTTCTATATTAATATTATCTTGAAAGTGTGTGTTGTTTCATTTCTAGGTTGAAAAAGCATCATGTGTGCATGGGCATGGATGGATGAAGGGGGTTCATCTCCCCATCTCAAGGGGCAGAGGTAAGCCTGTGAGATCCAACACAGGCTGCTGGGATGGAGGAAGCAGCGATTAAGAGATTACAATGGGCAAAAATCCTCTCCTGGGATGCTCTAGAGAGAGTTGGAGATGTTGCTGCTGGTGACTGGGATTGAGAGAGGCCATGACTGGGCAGGAGCTGCAATGAACAGTAACAGGGACCAGAAGCCTCATCTCATACCTACAGCCGTCACCTGCATCCCTGCCATAAGCATTTGCATGCAGGAGGTGATCCCCAAATACAACAGGTCAGCTTGGCTCTCAGGAGACTTTCCTTGGAAATTAGGAGCCAAATGCCCACCTGCAGGAGTCCTGGTCACCTGGTTGAAACAAGGCTCAGACACAGCTTTCAGCACATTTTCTTGCATGGGAGTTGTTAAATACCAGGGATGTGAAGCTTGAGTATGGATGCTAAAAAGCTTTAGCAGAGAAGCCTTCAGCTCTCAGCAGCAGTTCGTGAGAGCTCTGTCTTTCTCATGCTAAACTATGCAAAATATGATAAGGTTTCTGTAAACCGAGTCTGCTATCTTGCACCTGCAAATATAATTAGAATTGTTATGATTTCGACTAAGGAAATAAACGATGTGAGAATTGACCAATCACTCTGGTAGGTAGTTAGCTAGAGGTCCAATAACCTCTTGCCATTTAAGTAAACACTAAAGGAACTAAACACATAAAAACCCGTCCTTTGTTAATTAAATAATTCCATTCCATTCTCTTGACTGCATTCCTGTCTCTGAGTCTTTCTTACTCTCCGGCCAGCAACAGCGACACTTGAGGGGCTCTTGGCAATGATGCTGGCAACCGTGCCCAGCTAGACAGCAGGTCAGGTGACACATGGGGTGATGCCAGCCTTTTTTGTGAACAGAAATTGTACCTGTCCCCAAGCAGGAGCTCAGCACCAGGATTTCCCAGACAGAGATGCTGTGCAGTGGCAGTGTGGGGAAATGAGCTCTGCAGGGTGAAAGCTGGCAGCTGCAGGAGCCAGCAGATGCAGCATTCCTCTGCTTTCCCTAGCAGAGGTAAGGGTAAGAGCCTGCCCTGCTCCATTGCAAGCCAGATGCAGCAAAGTCCTGCAAAGCAGAGAGAAAATTGATTGCAAACATCATCTGAACACCCAGCTTGGGTTTTTTTCCCCTCCAACACCCAACTTGCTTGTGTTTCCTATGAGCATAGCCCACAAGCAGAGTGGGATGATTTGGCTTAGGGGTCCTGTGTTGGGGACAGAGCTCAGTCCAATTCATTGGGGAATTCTGTGAACACTTATATTTACTTTCAGGATGGATAAATATTCTTCTACTCTCTGTCTTAACATGCCTGCACATTTGCTCTTGAAGAGATCCTACTTATAGTGTTCCCACAATGCAAGAAAAAACCTGAACTGAGGATGGCTGGAGTTCAGGGAGAAGAATTTGGACCTGACGTGGAGATGACACTCCAGGCTGGGATGCTATCCCAGAGCAGAGTCCTTTTGAAAAAGGTCAGTTCCACTGGAGTCACAACATCCCTGCTTCATAGTGGTGCATGGCATGGCACGGAGAAATGAACTAAACTGTATAAAATTATGCAAAAGACAGCCGAATAGCTAAAAAAATAACTAAAATTATCTGAGACCCAAATCTGTGACCTCCTGTTTAGGGACACGCATGGGGTAGGCTTTTAAATACTCTGGCAACTCAAATCCAGTCGGACCGGAGGATTTGGAGTTGCTTCTTGTTAGGGTTTCAGGAGCTCTCCTTTTAGTTTTTTTCTCTTAAGGAATTTCCCCCCATACATGTTGCTAGGAGACAATAACGACTGGATACTTAAGAGAGACAAAAAAAGTCACAGCTCAGGGGAGGGGTGCAGCTGGCTACTCTCTCTTTTACCTAGGGGTTTCTTGTAGGGCAGAGATACCGCGAGACTTGGACTGGGAAAATGGGGCTGGGCAGCCCCTAGCTCTCTCTTGTTCTCTTGGCATTGGGAGGTGAAACAGGCTGTGGTCGCTGTGGGGAGAATTCATCACCACTGCGGGGTTCTGCCTTCTACTGCCTTTCTTCTACCGTGAGTGGAGCTTGCTCGCTGGAGTGGCCGTTGCACTGGGAGATTGTTGACATCCTACCTCACTAGAAGAGGGACTTTACACCATCTGCTTGAGTGCCTCAGGCAAAAAACCCCAGGATCCTGAGCCTGCTTTTCCCTGCCCTGCTGGGAGCCGGGCTGCTGCTGCCCCACCCCCGCCGTTCTTTTGCCACTGCTCCGAGTCTTCACTACACTGTAGCTCTGCATGCCCTGCCTGCCGAGACCTCCCGGGGTTCCCACTACAGCTGTGGAGTTTTATACATCTTGTTTATCACCCGGGATTTTGTGCTCATTCCTGCCATTCCAGTTTGCTGCTCCCGAGGGTCCTGCTGGGGCACCAGGATCGACTGCCCCTGGGGGTTTGTGAAGCCTTTATTCCATCCCTTCCCGGCTCGGCCAAGCCACCATTACCGCGTGCTCCCTGAGCTCGCGCCGGAGCCCCCCCTGCAGCCGCAGTGGAATAATCACACCTGCCCTGCCCACCAGGAGCCGCCAGCGCCCCTGCCGGCTGTGACCATCACTACACCAAAGGGGAAAGTGCCCACAGCTGAGAAGGCTGTCACTGGGTTTCTGGTTCTGTTTGCTGTTACTGCCATAGTTATTGTTGTTTGCTTGCCTTATTTTATATATATTAGTAAAGAACTGTTATTCCTATTTCTCATATCTTTGCCTGAAAGCCCCTTAATTTCAAAATTATAATAATTCAGCGGGAAGGGGGTTACATTTTCCATTCCAAGGGAGGCTCCTGCCTTCCTTAGCAGACAC
>RAHM01000861.1:0-32408 GCA_003713295.1 Parotia lawesii | reverse complement strand
CTCTTTTTAGTTATAGCCCAGTTACAAGAATCAAAGAAGGAGCATATACTGCTTTTAAAGAAAAAGAGAAAAAGGTTAAGAATTCTATGTTGGACCCGACAAAGGGGGAGGACATGGAGATAGATCTAATAGCTCCTGCCTTGAGAATGGGCCCTCCTCCTCCTCCTCCTCCTCCTCCTCCTCTTCCTCCTCTTCCTCCTCTTCCTCCTCCTCCTTCTCCTCCTCCTCCTCCCCCTCTCCCTCCTCCTCTTCCTTCTCAGCCGACGTGGGTCCCGGGGGTGGGGGGGGGAGGAGGAGAGGCAGCTTTAGATGGGTTCCTGCCGGTGAAAAAGGAGAAGGTGGAGGCTGACTGGCCGCCCCCGCCGCCTCCCGCGGACCCGGGAGACTTCCCGGCCGCGACTCGGGCTGTAATTCCGGCTGATGTTGCAGGCCGTCCCCCACGACCACCACTGCCGCAGCCAAGCGGGGACCCAGCTCTGGCAGGGCTGCATCAGAAAGAAGATGAAGACTGGCCGTGGCGGCTCTGGAAGGCGTTTGCGTCTTCAGTGGCTTCTGCCCAGAAGCCGTCCGTCTCCCTCTCTCCCCCCTCCCCTCCGGTCCCTCCAGGAGGGAGGGACCGGAGGGGAGGGGACAGCCAGCCTGTGCAGCCTACGGCACCGCCCTTAGAGGTGGAGCCGGGAGGCAGGACTTTCCACCAAGAGGGTGGGGAGGGAACTTCCCGCAGGGGGGGGATGGCGTTCCTCCCTCTCCCAGGCGTCGGAGTCTCCATGACAACGCCGCGCACCAAGCGGTTGGCTCAGAAGATGACGTCATCAAAACGCGCAGGCCCAAGGACACTGCCCGGCCCCTGCGGCGGAGCAGGTCCCTGTCAGTGATACCAGGTACCAGAATGGGCTGGGGCAGACCTGATACAGCCGACTCCATGCAATCAGACAGCTCTCACTCAGGCAGTTCCTCTGAAGAGGAAGATGAGATAGCTGCTTTAAGCAGGCGAAAGGGGAAAGATAGCAAGAAAAGCGATAAGGGAGCAGAGCCCAATTGCTAAACGGACCAGATCGAAAAAGGAGCCAGTTTTACAAGCCCCTCTGAGACAGGCTGCGGGTAATCAAGGGCCAATCTATGTGAAAGTTCCGTACTCCCTCATAGAGTTGGAACAATGGAGAAGTACAATGGGAAAATATAAAGAAAATCCAGACAGAGTGGCTACTTTGGTAAAAAGAGCAATTAAAACACAGAACCCTGACTGGAGTGGTTTGGCAGTTATGATAGAGACGTTGCTTGATCCCACTGAAAGACAGATGGTAAACAAAGCTATTATAGACTCTGTAGAAATAGGCATAGCTAACGGGACGTTCCAAGGTACAGTCGCAGAATTTTTTCCAACAGATGATCCAAGGTGGGACCCAAATGTGCCAGCAGAAATGCAAAGATTAAAACGGTGTCAAGATCTCATAAGATATGGGTTAAAGCATGGTGTCCCTAAAGCTCTTAAGTGGGCAAAGCTTTACGAAGTGAAGCAAGGTCCTAATGAAACTCCTACTGATTTTTTGAATAGGTTAAGAGAAGCTGCTACCAAATACACAGACATAAATCCTGATACAATGGAAGGGGGAAACCACCTAGCTTATTTGTTTATAGGTCTGGCTTCAAACAATATAAGAAGAAAGTTGCAAAAGTTAGAAGGGGCTCAAGACATGAGTAAATTGTTAGAAGTAGCCTGGAVAGTGTTTCGAGATAGAGACTCAAGTGACAAAGGGAAACCCTGTCCCAGGAAGAAGGGTAGTCAGGAAAAGTCATCTATGAAAGCCTCTCCCCCTAGGGACAAAGACACATGCGCTTATTGCAAGAAGAAAGGGCACTGGAAGGCTGACTGTCCAATGTTGAAGAAGACACCCCCAGTTCCCCAGCTCCCATTGGGACAAGACTCATACTCAGAATGATGGGGACCAGAGGCTTCTCCCCCAGCAGAGCCTTCGGTTATAGCCAAGCTGGGAAAAGATGATATAGAATTTCTGGTAGACACCGGCACGGCATATTCTGTGTTAAATACTTTAAAAAGAAACTGAGTCATGAAACTGTTCATGTCATTGGGGCAACAGGGGTAACTGAAACACGGCCTTTCTTCCAACCTTTGAAATTTAAACTGGGGAAGCACTGGGTAACTCATCAATTTCTTTATATGCCTAAGTCCCCTAAACCACTGCTGGGGAGAGATTTGTTAGAGAAATTGGAAGCTGAAATTAAATTTAATAAAGGGAAGGGGGTACGAGTTATAATTCCAGAAACTAAATTTGTCAAAGTTGCTGCACTTTTTATACAGGACAGATGTGGTGAAATCCCCACTGAAGTTGAAAATACTGTCAATCCAATTGTGTAAGCCAGTGATGTTCCAGGAAGATCCAAACAGGCAGAACCAGTGAGCATTGCACTCAAACCAGAAGCCACACCGATAAGGCAAAAACAACATCCTTTAAAATTAGAAAGTCATAAAGGACTGGCACCTATAATTGAAAAATTCCTCCACCATGGGTTATTAGTGCAATGTGAGTCCAGGTATAACACACCAATCCTTTCAGTGAAGAAAGCTGACGGTAAGAGTTATAGGTTAGTCCAAGATTGGAGGGCAATTAACAAAATTACAGGACATACACCCAGTGGTAGCCAATCCATACACACTTTTGACCACACTGACAGATGAATTAGGGTGGTTTACTATTATGGACCTGAAAGATGCCTTTTTCTGCATTCCTGTGCATAAAAACAGCCAGGAGCTTTTTGCTTTTGAGTAGGAAAATCCCAAAACAGGWAGGAAAAGTCAACTTACTTGGACAGTCCTGCCCCAGGGTTTCAAGAATAGCCCAACAATATTTGGAAACCAGCTAGCAAAGGAATTAGAAGATTGGAGGAGACAAGAGCCAGGAGGGGTTATCCTTCAATATGTTGATGACATCTTGATTGCAGCTAAGACCAGACGTGACTGTATCCAATTCACTGTAAGCTTGTTAAACTTTTTGGGACAGAGTGGATACAGAGTTTCCGAAGACAAAACACAGATCGCCAAGGAATCAGTAGTTTACTTGGCACTTGAAATCTTCCGTGGACACTGACAGCTCAGCAAGGAACGGAAAGAAGCCATCTGCCACCTTCCAGAGCCCCACACCGTGAGAGAGATGCAGGCTTTCCTGGGGATGGTAGGTTGGTGTCATTTGTGGATAACAAATTATGGAGTGTTGGTGAAACCCTTGTGTGGAGCAATAAAAGCAGCTGAAAATGGCATTATAATTTGGACTGAAAGCACAAGGGCTGCATTTAAACAGCTGAAACACTCTCTAATGTCAGCTCCAGCCCTGGGCTTACCAGACTTGACTAAACCTTTTGAACTTTTTACACATGAAAGACTTAATGTGGCACTGGGCGTATTAGCACAACACCTCGGAAGCCAACGGAGGGCTGTGGCTTACTTTTCCAAACAGCTAGACAATGTTAGCCAAGGGTGGCCTGGGTGTTTGAAGGCCGTGGCGGCTACTGTCATCCTGATTCAAGAGGCCTGGAAACTCACCCTTGGACAACACATTGTAGCGTATGTGCCACATGCAGTAGCGGCAGTACTCGAACAGAAAGGAGGACATTGGCTGTGCAGCAGCCGAATGCTTAGATATCAGTCACTGCTGTTAGAACAGGMTGATGTTACCCTGAAAACAACTTCTGTTGTTAACCCTGCCATGTTTCTGTCCTCTACCTTAACTGATGATGTGCCTGAGCATGACTGCAGACAATCGAGGAGGCCTATTCCAGCAGACCAGACCTGAAGGATGTGCCCCTAGAAAATCCAGACCGGGAGCTGTTTACAGATGGGAGCAGCTTCATAAAAATGGTAAACGAATGACAGGTTATGCAGTAACCACCCAGGACAAGGTGATCGAGGTGAAGGCCCTGCCAGCAGATGTGTCATCGCAGAAAGCTGAACTGATTGCACTGACGAGGGCCCTAGACCTGAGTGAAGGAAAGAAGGGAAACATATGGACTGACTCTAAATATGCATTTAGTGTTGTCCACACCCATGGAGCCATCTGGAAGGAGAGAGGACTGTTGAACGCTCAAGGTAACCAGATCAAACATGCTGAACAAATCCTTGCCCTCTTAGAGAGCATCAAAAAACCCACAGAAGTAGCTATCATGCATTGTAGGGGTCACCAGAAAGGGAAAACCACTCCAGAATTGGGAAATCGCTTTGCTGATGAAACAGCAAGAAGGGCTGCAGAAAAAGGTATTCTTGCAGTAATTCCACAAAAAAAGATTGATTTGTCAGGGTTCACCCCAAAATATGATCAGGCAGACCACAAGTTAATTAAGTTTCTTAAGGCTGAGATTACAGAAAATGGATGGGCTGTTACACCTGCAAATCAGGTTGTAGTCCCACCTTTAATTCTTCGAGAGCTAGCTCGAAGAGAACATGAAAGCACACATTTTGGGGTTGAAAATCTTCTGAAACATCTAAAAAAGGTAGTAATAGGAAAGGGAATGACAGATATTGTACAATCAGTCGTGAGCAAGTGTGAAATCTGCTGCAAAAACAATCCTGATACAAGGAAAAGAGTTGTGTTAGGRGTAACAAAGGCAGGRGATCTTCCTGGAGATTACTGRCAAATAGACTTTGCTGAGTTACCAYRCAAAGARGGATACAGGTACATACTGGTRTTGGTTGACACCTTCAGYRGATGGCCTGAAGCTTACCCCTGTCGCACTAACACAGCCAAAGAGGTGGTGAAAGTTTTGCTTAATCATATAATACCAAGGTTTGGGGTTCCTTTGGGTATAACCTCAGACAGGGGACCACATTTTGTTGCAAATGTGATTCAGGAAGTTAGTTGGATTTTGGGAATTGCTTGGGATCTGCATACACCTTACAGACCCCAAGCAAGAAGTAAAGTTGAACGTATGAATGGAACTCTTAAAGCACAAATTAGCAAAATCTGTCAAGAAACATCCATGACATGGGTTCAGGGCTTGCCTATAGCTTTACTGAGGATCCGCATACAACCGAGGCGGAGGGATAACATCAGTCCCTATGAAATATTGTATGGCAGGCCATATCAAATTCCACGTGTTCCAGGTGAAATTCATATGAGGGGAAAACTTGATTTACAGAAATATCTAATGGCTTTAGGTTCCACTTTGCAGAAGCTCCAGAATTACATTGTGTTATCCAGACCCATAGGACTGGACACACCTGCACATCCCTTCCAGCCTGGGGACTGGGTCTATGTAAAGTGATGGGACAGTGATCCTCTACAGGCCAAGTGGAGAGGACCATTCCAGATTTTGCTGACCACCCTCACCGCAGTCCAAGTCTCTGGCAAAGGGCCCTGGATTCACTACTCCAGAGTTAAAAAGGCTTCTGCTCCTGAAACAACTGAGAAAACAGAGACTGATACAAACCAAGATGATGTAGTTTAAATGTTTCTTTTCCTGTGCTTATTATCTACACAGCTGGTAACCCTGACTCGGGTTTGGAACCAAATTTTGCATATGATTCTAGCTCAAAGTGTATCCAAAGACATTCATTTGGATACAAAACTAACAATTGACGTAAACTGAAGTGGAAAGATCAGCAAAATTTGTTTACAATTTGAGAATTAACTCAGATCTTACATTAGATAACATTCAAAGATAACACACTGAGTTCTGATTATATCTTCCACACCCTAAGTTCATGGTTACCAAACTGACCCTAGATTAAAGAATTGTTCATAGTAGTTGTAATTATAATTCTTGTTTATATATATACTATTGTTAGATGTATACTGCTGTTAGACACATATTATTAGTAGATATTTAGAATAAAGTCTCGACAAGGTAGAGGCCTTGTCAAGCCTCTAAAGGGGGGGAATGATGCCTTAGGTTTTAACTTTTATATTTTTCAAATCCTGTACTGCCTAGTGTGTAACTGAAGTTTCTTGTAGCCTGTTAACTTCTGCTCTCTCATGCTAGGTAGAGATAACAAAGCCTCTCCAGGCCTGCTCTCCAAGGACCCTCAGACTGTCCTAGGCCCAAAATGTGTAAACCAAAGCCTCTAAGAGGGGGGCAAGCTGAGGGGAAATTACATCATTAACCTGAAGCTTTAATTGGAGAATTAACCCTGATATGCAAATGAACCAAACCTATAAAAGTGTGAAGAACTCGTGACCTGTCATCCATCTTGGGCTCCATCTTGGCAGTAGCCTCTGGCTCCCCAGGGTGTACCTTTGAAGGCCCTTCAAATAAATACCTACCTTTATTCCTTTATTCTTGTTTAGTCTCTGTTTTTAGGTGGCCTCTTTCTGTCTGACATTCCCTGTCTCCATGTGCCACTGGGGGAAGGAGGTCAAGCTGGGAAGGAGGGAGGGGTGGGGGAATCTGTTAATAGATTTTATAAATTTTGAAAAAAGACCCTATTCACAGCCTGTGACACTATATTAGTCACATTGCCATCATATAAGGCCTATTACCTGCTCCAGTGCTCTATTACTTTTGACAGAGAACAAATAATTTAAAAAAGGATTAATCTTTGCCATAACAAGTGAAAGGAGATCGAAGCAGGCTGATGAATGAAAAGAAAATACTGAATCCTCTCACAAACACAGTAAACCAGCTTATCGTAACAAAAAAATCACAATAAATCTTCCATCTCTATGCCAGATTTTATCTGCTCCCTGGTCAAAAAAGTAGTCATCATAGTGATACTCCAATTTTTCACTCAGTGTTTTTAAATTTTTTTTCCTCTCCTCACATGGTTAGAATTCACATCATAGACAAAACATTTTCTGGGAAGTTGATCTATTGCTATAGAACTCAAAGTAATGGAGAAGTTTGAAAAGGCTAATATTTGTGTAACTAAGTTCTGCCATACTGAATCTAAAACACAGCACTGTGCCAGCTACCAGGAAGAAATAAACTCTATCCCAGCTGAAACAAGGACAATCTACCAGTTATGCTTTATTTCTGTTTTACTTTATCATATATAGTTGCTTCTTTGTTTAATTTTTGCCATGTCACTCTTTGTTATTGTCTTGTCTCTTACCTTGGTTATAATGTTATCACACTGTCAAATGGGTCACTAAACATACACGGTACCTGCCATATTTCTAAAGCAAGTTCTTAAATACTTTTTTAAAATTCCATATAATTTTAATAAAGATATATTTTAATATTTTTGTGAATGATCCCTAGCTTCCAACTAATTTTGTTTTATTCTCTAAATTATCACAGCAACACCCAAATCCTTCAAATGACAAGCCTATTACAACTGCATTTTATGATCTCCATAAGCCTCCACAATGTAACATAGGAATTTTAAGAACAGAAACTAACATTCACCAAATCAAGTTTCCCATATCTGCCTGCATATTTCACTGTTTGAAATAAAATCCAACTTAATCTAGTCTTGCCCTGTCCTGGGTAACCCAAAATTGCAAAAACCAATCAAACATAGTGCTTTAGAAAAACAAAGTTCACTGATCTTATTGACAATCCACTAAAAAATGAAGGGGGAAAAAAAAAGCACAGACGTGCCACTGAACTGTGTATAATGTTTAGCTTCAAAATACAAAGAGCGCATTTAATGTCCTTTGTACAGCAAACAGAACACAAGCAACTTTTTGGTCCTTCTTGCATTCAATAACAAAATCCTCCACCCCCTGCCTGTACAATCATATCTAATACATACTACCATAAATACCCTATAAACTGAACTCATTTCACCTTTATCTTAGTGAATGGTCAACTGTGGTGGCCGGTTAGCCTGTGGTACAGGGGACAAAGAGAATTCTCAGGTGAGACAGTCCCTGGTATCAGAGATCCTCCCCAGGTTAGGGTGAACAGAAAAGGCTTCCCCCAGCATGCATTGTTCTGGTATGTTAATCTACCCCAGTTCTGCGTCCCTGGTTGGCCGTTGGCTGCCCCGCCCCTTTGCTACCTTATATGTTTCATGCCATAGAAAGTTCTCCACTTCAGGTTCCCCTCATTGGCCTTTGCCCCTCGCCACTTCCCCAGAGCTTCCCCATTGGCTCCCATTCCCTAGTCCCGCCTTTGTACCACCCCCGTGCCCTCAGATCATTGGTCCCTGGTGCTCGCCCCATTCCCGTACTTAAACCTGGACCCCCCATTGTCTTTTGTCTTCGCCTCTGGACTCCTTCACGGTGCGGCTGCAATAAACCTCCGTCCGTGGAACTCTATGCAGAGATCCTTCCTGCCTCTTTGCCGTTGACCCACATTACTGAAGCTATCCATGTGTTTGTGCGTGCATGCGTGTGTGAGTGTGTGGCTGATCCTGCTGAGCGGCTTCGCTAACGAGACGCTCTTGGAAGATCGCAGCACCTCACGCTCCGGCGCAGAAGCCGCAGAGCCCGGGCTGGCGATAGTCAACCTCTGCTATTCACCCCAGAAAGTTGCACTAGCACCTTGCTGTCAACATATGCAAACATTTTTCCAGATTACATGTGTTCACAGTCATTTAGTAGTCTGTGCTTTCTTTTATGGCTTGTATAAAGACACCTGTCCAAGAATGATGAGTTTATCTGTACCTGTTTCGGTCTGAGTGTTGCTTTTTCCAACACTGGCAACAAGGATGAGGTGCAGTATCCCACACAGGCTCCAGACTGCTTTCCACAGGAATACTCACTGCCAAATTACAGTAATTCTAAAATTGCACTTACTTTTCCCTTTGTAACTTCACCCTGATAGTCCACGCTTATTTTGAGATTAACTAGAATTCAAGAATTATCTCCTGTCATTTAGAGTTTATGATCTCCCAATTTACAGCAAAAGCATATTTACTTTTTTTGGCATGTTTTACCCCAGTCATTTAATTTCACATCTCCGAATCTTCCCGCATAATATAAATCTTCACAGAGATGATACTCCCACTCTAGCACAGTAATGAAGTTTCCTGAGAACAATGTTACTTTCTGTGTTATGACCAGGAATTAATAAATATAATGGATAGAAAAAACCAGCCATCCAGTCCCAAAACTGATCCCAGAAGGCACACTATTAGATAGAAATTATTAGGTACACTATCATCACCTGTCTTAAATACATTACCGTTCTTGTATTAAACTCAATCAGAATAATTTTTAATGCTGTACAAAACAGCACTTAAAGGAGGCTTATAAAAAAAAGAGGGAGAGCTACTTTTTACACAAGCAGAAAGTGATAGGACAAGGGGGAATAGTTTTACACTAAAAAAGGAGAGATCTAGATTAAATGTTAAGAAGAAGAAGGGTAGTGAGGCACTGGCACAGGTTGCCCAGAGAAGCTGTGGATGCCCCATCCCTGGAAGTGTTCAAGGCCAGGTTGGATGGGGCTCTGAGCCACCTGATCTAGTGGGTGTCATCCCTGCCTATGGCGGGGGGGTTGGAACCAGATGATCTTCATGGTCCCTTCTAACCTAAACCATTATGTGATTCTATGATTATTCCTCTTTCTCTCTAATTACAATTATTATTATAATTAGCACTACTATCATTATTATATTTTACTTTGTTTCAATTATTAAACTGTTATTCTCTCAGCCCCATGAGTTTTACTTTTTTCCTGATTCTCTTGAAGGAGGGGAATGAGTGAGCTGCTGTATGCTACTTAGTTGTCAGCTGGGGTCAAACCACAACATTTGCGCAGGTGTAATTTCCTACTATGCTTTCATCTTTCCCTCAGCAGGGCAGGAATCTCAAGCATGTTCGATGGGGTGCTTTTAAGTCTATCATAAGCCTATATTATCTAAACACAGGTGTTTGTCTTGGGGTGACTCTATCATGTGTATCCCCTATCAWGCTCTATGCCCAAAAAGTAATTTTGTGCTTTTTCTGTGCCTTTAAACTGAGCTTGAGGAAAAAAAACCAAACGAACTTTTCAAAACAGTTTCTCAAAGACACAGAGATACATTTCTCTGCGTTCTCTGGCTGCAGGAACACAGAGGGAGCACCCTGCTCGTTTTCCTTCAGCCAGCTGGTTTTTTTTTTTTTTTTTTCCTTTTTCTCTTCCCGGCATGAGACGGAAAGCTGAACTTTGTTTCCTGGGACTTTGGTTTTTCCCTTCTTTTCTTCTGGACTGTTTCAAAAACATCAGAACACATTCAGGAGAATTTCCTCCCCGAGGCCCGGGGGGTGGGCCCCCCGCCGACCCAGCTCCGAGGAGGAGAGAGACCACACCTACAGAAGGACTCTGAAATCTTCCCAGGTTTCTCTCTATAGCRAGAGATTTCATTTCATTATTTAACATCATTATCCTTTTCCTGTGTGTTTGTTAAAATAAATAGTTTTTATTTCTTTCACTTTCCTTCGAGGAAAAAATTCCTTTTTTTTCCCGAACCTGGTGGGGGGAAGGGTAGTTGTAACCTGGTTTTTCTCTCAGAGGATATATTACTAGATTTTGGCCAAACTGGCACAGTATTCTACTTGTCAAACACACAAGGCTAAACAATAGCTGGTATGATATATGTGTTTTTCTACACCCCAGCTGCAAGTAACTAAAGCATGTTTACAATCCTCTTCACCAATCTTGCCTTATTTTCCCACAGTCAGAAAGGTATTCAATAAATTCAGAGATAATAGATCTATAAATGGATAATGGATATTTATTAGGACTAGGCAGAGTTATACTTCTAATATCCTAAATATAATTCTGGATACTGGGGGAAGACAAAGGCATGAGACTGCAAACAGCAGCAAGGCTGACCTGCTTTCCCTACATAGCCTCTCCTACTGTAGGTGGGCAAGATGAATCATTGGTCTGATCCGCTGGGGTACTTTTTATAGAAGTGGTGAGCATACTTTAAGGAGAGGGAGGAACCTCCAAAAAGGCAGAAACACTTCATGAGTTTTAAAAAAAATTTTACATTCTTCAGTTTGAGTAAAAGTCTTATAGAGAGAAAACCAAAAGTTTTCATTCACTTTTCATAAAGTAATCTTAATTTAGTCATATATTCACAAGACAACCTCCCTTCCAAAATATAAAGAAAGCCCAAACAAAAAATGAAAACAGCAAACCAAAAATCCACCCATTTTAAACATTCCTGTGAGGTTTTCCAACACCCACAGGTCCCTTTTATGGCCAATATGAATCCCTGCAGTTCTCAGATTTGAGGAAGATTAGTAGTTAGAGCTGCAAATTTATTCAAATAAGAACAAGACGTGCCATGATAGTATTTTCTGTCCTCTTATCACATTTTTCTTTTCCTACTACTTCATAAGTGAAGGTTTTCATTCAATCGCTATAAATGACATTCGTATCTTTTCTATGAGTTGACAGCTTGTAAAGAATTTATAGGAATAGTTCAATGTCTTCTTATATGCATTTTTTAAATTCCATAAAACTGAACATAATTTGGCTTCTCCTTGCACATTTAGTCAGCAATTCCTTGGACTCCTTTAAAACAATCTTTCAGGCAGCTTTTTAAAAATCTTTTAAAATTGTTTCTGAAATTTCTGCTCCAGAAACCTTTGTTATATATTTTTACAGTTCAAAGTCCTCTGTGTTTAGTACAAATTTCAATACAGTTATTGTATGTATGAGCAAAGGGAAATCCAGTCAAGTATCTCTTTCAAACAGCATTGGGGTTTTAGTGGTTGCGTATTGGGTTTGCATTGCCAAGCTTTGGTAGCAGGGGGGGCTACAGGGGTGGTTTCTGTGAGAAGCTGCCAGAAGCTTCCTCCATGTCCAACAGAGCCAATCCCTGGCAGCTCCAAAGATGGATAGGCCAATGGTCAAGGCTGGGCCAATTAGAAATGGTGGTAACACCTCAGTGATAACATATTTAAGAAGAAAGAAAAAAAGTGATTGTGCAGTTGTAATTTCAGCAAAAGAAGAGCAGAGTGAGAATATGTGAGAGGAACAACTCTGAAGACACTAAGGTCAGTGGAGAAGGAGAGGGAGGAGATGCTCCAGGCACCAGAGCTGAGATTCCTCTGCAGCCCATAGTGAAGACTGTGGCAAAGCAGGCTGTGCCCGTGCAGCCCATGGAGGTCCATTGGGATGCAGAGATCCACCTGCAGCCCATGGAAGAGACCCACGCCAGAGCAGTTAGATGCCTGAGAGGAGGCTGTGAACCCATGGGAGGCCCATGGAGAGAGGAGCCATGCTGGAGCAGCCTGTCCTTGAAGGACTATACCCTGTGGAAGTGACCCACCCTGCAGCAGTTTGGGGAGGACTGTTGCCTGTGGGATGGACTCATGTTGGAGAAGTTCGAGGAGAACTGTTGCTTGTGAGAAGGACTCACATCGGTGAAGTTCATGGAAGACTGTCTCCCGTGAGAGGGACACCATGGTGGAGCAGAGGAAGGACGACTCTCCCTGAGCAGCAGCAGAAAGAACAGGTGATGAACTCACCATAACCCCCATTCCCTGTCTCCCTGTGCTGCTGGGGTAGGAGGTAGAGCTGGGAAGGAGGGAGGGGTGGAGGAAGGTGTTTTTAAGGGTTTATTTTACTTCTCATTATCTTGCTCTGATTTTGTTAGCAATATATTCAGTTAATATCTCTAATTCGAGCCTGTTTTGCCTGTGACAGTATTTGATGAGTGATCTCTCCCAGTCCTTATCTCAATCCATGAACCCTTTGTTATATTTTCTCTCCCCTATCCAGCTGCAGAGGGGAGTGATAGAGAGGCTGTGGTGGGTGCCTGGCATCCAGCCAAGGTTAACCCACTACAAAATGTTTTTAGTTTTTCTACAACGGGATTTAAGATTGTGGTGGATTAAAATAGTGCCGTGAATACTCTCTACTAAAAGACTGAAATGACTTGGCCAGTCTTCTCCCTCCCTTCCCCCTTTCTCATTTTGTTCTGATGCCTTTTCACATCCTGTGGTGCTTTAGTTTGTAACTCTAAAACTCCATAGCCTGTTAGCTACTGTTCTCACATTCTGGTTAGACATAAGAAATCCTCTCTGGGCCTGGACTCAAGGACACCTTGTTGACCCAGGCCCTGAAATATGTAAACTAAGCCTCTGGGGAGGGGGAACAAACTTGGGGTAATTACATCATTACCTGAAATTGTAATTGGAGAATTAACCCTGATATGCAAATGGACCAAACTTATAAAAGTGTGAAGAACCTGTGACCCAGGGTCCATCTTGGGTGTAGCCTTTTGACTGCCCAGGGCGTACCTTTGAAGGCCCTTCAAATAAATGCCTACTTTTATTCTCTTATTCTTGTCTAGCCTCTGTGTTTTAGGTGGCCACCTTAAGGCATCAGTACCACATCAAAGAATTTTAACATATGAAACAAATTATTTGCTCCTCACACATAAAGCCATAGTAATGCTTTGCATTTGTCCATCTTGGGTGTAGCCCCTCAGAGGCTTTTTGACTCCCAAAGTATTCCTATTGAAGGCCCTCAATAAATACCTGCTTTTATTCTCTTAATCTTGTCTAGCCTCTGTTTTCCGGTAGCCACTTCAAGGCATCAGTTCACTGCTTGAATAAATGGAAGATACCTCCTACCTCCTCATTATTTACTCTGCTTTCTCTAAAGCTGACAGTACCTGCCTAGAAGCAATACCTTTTGCATCACATAGAAAAATTGTACCAGCCACTTTTAAAGATGTTTTGAACTGGTACCATTTGCCTTTTATGTCCTAACCTGTCAAATAGGAGCTTTTTATTTGTTTGTTGTTTTGTTTGTTTTTAAATCCCCCTTACTTTTAAATATTACATTTAGTAATAATATTAACCATTACTTATTTTATTACCAAGCTGCCAACTGTTGCTCCTGGTTAAAAGTCAGAAGCCTTTAGTTTCATGCAAGTTTAAAGCCTGTATTTTTCCCTTATTTTAATAAGGTTCTAAAAGCTCAAGCTCAAATCAATATGTAAACTTTGAGCATTATTTTACTTCAAATCATAGAATATCTCAAGTTGGAAGGGACCCATAAGGATCAGCAAGTCCAACTCCTTGTTCCTTGCAGGACTACCTAAAACTAAACCATGTGACCAAGAGCATCATCCAGATGCTCCTTGAATTCTGACAGGCTTTGTGCCATGACCACTTCTCTGGGGAGTCCATTCTAGTGACCGACCACCCTCTCAGTGAAGAACCTTTTCCTAATGTCCAATCTGAAATTCCCCCAATGCAGCTTCATTCAATTTCCTCATGTCTTATTGTTGGTCACCAGAGATCAACACCTTCCCCTCCACTGCTCCTCTTGAAGAAGTTGCAGACTGTGACTATGTCCCCCCCTCAGCCTTCTCCAAGCTGAACAAACCAAGTGTACTAGTTTGAAAACAAACCAGTGGGAGATCCCAAGTTTGAATTACAATTTAATAGGGAAATTAAGAAAAAAAAGGAAAAAAACACTGGTTTAAACTGACAGAGTCAGGATATAACCTGACACCCTGATAGTCAGGGTGGCGGTAGCAGTCCGATAAAATGGTGGCTGCAGTCCTCCTGAAGTGGTGGATGTGGTTCTGTTGAAGCAATGATCCTGTAGAAGGGTCTGCTCTTCCTCAGAAAGGTCCAGTGGTAGCTATGTAGCTCTTATCCTCTGGGAATCCAGTGGAAAAGGGGTGTCTGTGGTGTTCAGAATCTCAGATTATATCCAGGATGGAATGCTTGGTTCCTCCCTCTGGGTGGAGCATCTCACAATGGGATGATTAGTCATGAGGCAAGGTGTTGATGGACTCATTAACAGAAGATAGGCCGGAGGAAGTTATCTCTGAGTCATGCAGCAGAGCATTGATGGGCTCATTAACAGAAGATAGTCTGGAGGGAGGAGGCAAGGAAACACTGCCCCACCTGGTTTCAACAGCTCATGAGGATGGTAATAGAATACACTGCAACCCAGGACACCAAGTGACTTCAGCTGCTCCTCATAAGTCTTGCTCTTGAGACCTTTCACCATCTTGGTCGCCCTCCTCTGGACACACTCTGATAGTTTGATGTCCTTCTTGTATAGTGGTGCCCATAACTGCAAACAGTACTCAAGGTGAGGCTGCACCAGTGCAGAGTAGAGTGGGACAGT
This sequence comes from Parotia lawesii, assembly GCA_003713295.1. Taxonomy (NCBI): domain Eukaryota; kingdom Metazoa; phylum Chordata; class Aves; order Passeriformes; family Paradisaeidae; genus Parotia; species Parotia lawesii. Next base: position 17,420 of record RAHM01000861.1, on the reverse strand, counting down.
CACCTCCCTTGACCAGCTGGCAATTCTGTGCCATATGCACCCCAGGACACAGTTGGGCCTTCTGGATTCCAGAGCACACTGTTGAGTCATATTCAACTTGCCATCATCCCAAATACCCAGATCTTTCCACAGAGTTGCTCTCCTGCTTCTCATCCCTCAATTTGTATGTATAGCCACGATTACCCTGTCCCAGGTGCAGAAACTTGTTCTTGTTAAATTCCATATGGTTGGTAATTGTCCAGTTCTCTAGTCTATCTGATAGCATAGGGTTAAAATGTTCTGAATTATAGTAGCTAAAGTAGGCCCCGAGAGCAAGATGGATATTCTGTTCAGGCCAGCCTGAACCTGTGTACTTGCCTGGACGGTAGAAGGCAAGCCTGAACTCGAGTATTCACTTAGGGGGCAAGAGACTAAGATAGATGAGTTAATTGTGTAGCTGCACCTGGGAAAGGGGGCTGAAAGTTATGCTTGAGTGAGACCAATATACACAATAATGAATAAATGATCGTTTGGGGGGGTTTCGAGATTCATGCTTGGGTAAATGATTAATATATGATTGTACAACGAGAAGGGTATATAATGTGAACACCGGAAATCCATGTTGGGGATTGATTTGGGTTTGCACCCCTCTCCCCCGGTGCCTCAATAAAAGCACCTTGCATATAACCCGTCCGTGGTTATGTGTTTCTACGCTAACATATCTAGATCTCTCTGTAAGGCCTCTCTACCCTCAAGGGAGTCCACAGCACCTCTGAAGATGGACATGCTGCTGGCCCAATTAGAGAGGTTGTTAACCTCTGTGATGACATATTTAAGAAGAAAATCAAAACAGCGCAGGCACAGTTTTTTCCAGGGGTGGCAAGGCGCCAGCCTTGCCTGCCTGGCTGCCCCTAGCTAGCCACGGCACAGGCAGAAGGGCAGGGGCGGTGGCGGCAGCTTCTCCTTCCTGGCATCCTGCATGAAGAGAGGCGTAAAATAGCACCAGCGCTGCCTGCGTCATGACAGCAGGGCCGCCTGGCTGGCAGCGGAAACATGGCGAGCAACTCCCCAACGCAGAACCTAGATGAGATTAACCTCTTGGCGCTGCGGGATCCTGCAAGAATCTTTGAATTGGTGGAACTTGTTGGCAATGGTACCTACGGGCATCAGTTTTTCTTCTAGTCAGAGAAGAGGAGGAAGTGAGGACATGTGAGGGAGAACAACATGGTGGCACCAAGGTCAGTGGAAAAAGAGGGAGAGGAGGTGCTCCAAGCGCCGGAGCCAAAATTCCTCTGCAGGCCGTGGTGAGGACTGTGGTGAAGCAAGCTGTCCCCCTGCAGCCCATGAAGTCCACGGGGGATGCAGAGATCTACTCGGAGCCCGTGGGAGAAGTGCTCACACCGGAGTGGGTGGATACCAGAGAAAGCTGTGATCCAGCGGGAGACCCGAATGGAGAGAGAGGGCCCCTGCTTCCAGAGATAAAGAGGGCCCTTGCTTCCAAACTAGAACAGCCTATCCTTAGAAGACTGCACCCCGTGGACGAGTGACCCATGCCGCAGCAGTTTTGGGAGGACTGTTTGCCCATGGGAGGGACTCACGTTGCAGCAGTTTTGGGAGGACTGCTGCTCATGAGATTAGAGCCACGCTGGAGAAGTTCACGGAGAACTGTCTCCTGTGGGAGGGATCCCATGGCATAGCAGAGGAAAGACTCCTCTCCCTGAAAAAACAGAAGATCTCGAGTGACGAACTGACCAAAACCTCCACACCCTGTCTCCCTGCACTTTCGGTAGGAAGGAGAAGGGCTGGGGGAAAAAAGGTGTTTTAAAGGCTTATTTTACTTCTCATTATCCTCCTCTGACTCTGTTAATAATAAATTTACTTTATACCTTTAAATTTGAACCTGCTTTGCCCTTAGAGTGTTTTCTCCCAGTCCTCATCTCAACTCGTGAGCCCTTTGTTAATTTTTTGTCCCTCTCCTCTGCCCAGCTGAGAGCAAAAGAGAGTGAGAGAACAGCTTTCGTGGGTACCTGGCATTTGGCCAGCATCAAACCACGACGCCTTGGCATAAAAGGAAATGAAGTTGGTTAAGCAGACTCTTCCCTTGTGAACCTGTGCTGGCTGTGACCAATGACTGAATTGTCTCTCAAGCGTTTTTCAATAACTCCCAGAATAACTTTCTCTACAATTTTACCAGGCACTGAGGTGAGACTGACAGGCCTGTAATTATCAAGGTCATCCTTCCTATTTTTCTTGAAAGTTGGGGCAACATTTACCAGCTTCCAGTTGACTGGGACCTCTCCAGACTCCCAGGGCTGTTGAAAAATAATGGAGAGAGGTCCCATGATAACATTGACCAGCTCTTTCAGTACCCTGGGATGAATCCCATTGGGCCCAATAACTTATAGGGATCTAGATGGAGCAGCAGATCCCACACAAGTTCAGAGTTGTCTGGGAGTTTATCATCCCCCCAGTCATGGTCTTCCAACACGGGGCTCTGAGGGTCCCAGGGCCCAACATCAGTATTAAAGACAGAGGCAAAGAAGGCATTAAATGTCTCTGCTTTGTCTATGTCCCCATTTGTGAGGTGACTGATCTTATCAAGTAATGGGCCAGTGCTATCTCTGATCTTCCTTTCCTTTTTGTTATCCTTCACAGTGCTGACCAGCTTGAACTCTAATCAGGCTTTGTCCACACAGTGGTGAACAGCATCTCTGTAGTCCTCACGTGTCGCCTGTCCCTGCTTCCAATACACTTTCCTTATCCACCTAAGTTCGAGGAGAAGACCCCCGCTCAGCCAAGACAGCTTTCTGCCCTGCTTGCCTGACTTTAGACACTTTGGAATTTCCTGCTCCTGCATGTTTAAGAGATGGCTCTTAAAAAATGACCAGCATTCATGGACTCCCTGACACAACTTTAAACTGTTTCCTCTGGTCCTATTGCTTGGTGCTTTGGGGAAGGACCCCCACCTCACCACAACCTCCTTTCAGATAGTTGTAGAGATTGAAAAGGTCCCCCCGAGCCTCCTTTTCTCCAGGCCGAACATCCCCAGCTCCCTCAGCCTCTCTCCTCATCAGACTTGTGCTCCAGGCCTTTCCCCAGCTCTGTTGCCCTTCTCTGGGCATGCTCCAGCCCCTCAATCATTCTTGAAGTGACGGGCAGAAACACTAATTTAGTGTAGTGGTTTCGATTTGAAAATATGGATTACTTACGGATTTCTTTTGTGTGAGATAAAAATTAGGAGAAAACAAAGCAGGCACAAAACTTACAGAATATAAAGAGGTTTATTAACAGACTTGAAAGAAAAGAGGAAAAAAAGGAAAAAAACTGCTGTGGTTTAAACATCTCTTCCATGAAAACTCACAGTTTCGTTACACTGCAAGACATGGACTATTACATGGGGTTATTAATCTTTTTAAGGATGAATTATTTTGGCTTGAATGCAAAGGGGGTTTTTTTTCGCCTCTAGTCTTTAAAAAAAACCCCTCTTTCTCTCGGCTTTTAAAAACTGGCACAGGCATTCTTCTCAACTTTTGCAAGCCACACGTGAACTGTCCATCCCCCCATGTACTTTAAATGGATTAAAGAAACAGTTATGATATTACAGTCTTTACTACGGCATTGCAAGAAGTATTTTAAGCTGCGCGCGGTAAGCACGGCACTGCCCTCCGTCTTCTCCCGAAGCCATTTTTAGAGACTCTGGAGCTTCGTCTCACGTGATCAACTTCTTTTTTTTTCTCTCTGCCTCTGAAGTCGCTATGTTACCGTTCAGAGTCCACGGTGAGGAGAGCCCCCTGCTCTCCCTGCACCGCTAACTGCATGATATTCGCTTCAGTTCGGCGTGAAGTATGCTGGCTGTTAGCTGGAAGCTCCCGCCGGCTTCTTAAGAAAACTGCGTCGGACAGCTTCATCGCTCCCCCTCCCAGGGACCCAGGGTCCATGCTGCGGCATTAGGAGTGGGGAAAGGCAAGAGGGGCAAGGCTCAGCCCGGCCCGGTGGGGCCCTGGGCTCTGAGGCCCCCCCTCCGTCCCGTCCTAGCACCGAGCTGGAATGGAAAAACCTTTTAAATCCCGCCTTTCCACGCAGTTTAAATATGTGAAATTGAGAGAAGCGTAATTGGTTTAACAGGCTGTCTGTCAATTTAGGTTAACCCACCACACGGGCCCAGAACTGGACACAGCACTCGAGGTGCAGCCTCACCAGTGCCAAGTACAGACGGACAATCACTTCCCTGGTCCTGCTGGCCACACTATTTCTGATACAAGCCAGGATGCCTTTGGCCTTCTTGGCCATCTGGGCACATGCTGGCTCATGTTCAGCCACTGTCAACCAGCAGCCCCACGGCCTTTTCCACTGGGCCACTTTCCAGCCACTCTGCCCCCAGCCGGCAGCGTTGCAGGGGGTTCGTGTGACAGGAGTGCAGGACCCGGCACTTGGCTTTGTTGAACCTCATACAATTGGCCTCAGCCCATCATCCAGCCTGTCCAGATCCCTCTGCAGAGCCTTCCTACCCTCCAGCAGAGCAACACCAACTTGGTGTCATCTGCAAACTTGCTGAGGGTGCACTTGATCCCTTCATCCAGATCATCAATAAAGATATTGAACAGGACTGGCCCCAATACTGAGCTCTGGGAAACACCACTAGTGAGCAGCCTCCAGCTGGATTTAACTCCATTCACCACCACTCTCTGGGCCCGGCCATCCAGACAGTTTTTTACCCAGTGAAGAGTACACCCATCCAAGCCATAAACAGCCAGTTTCTCCAGGAGAATGCTGTGGGAAACAGTGTCAAAGCCTTTACCGAAGTCCAGGTAGACAACATCCACAGCCTTCCCCTCATTCACTGAATCAACTAGCTTCTTCAGACAACCAGAAGTCTGCTCTTCCCATATCCAGGGACAAAGTTTCACTGGCAATTTATCTCCTATGGCAAACAATTTGAAACTCAACTACTTCCTGGTCACTGTGACCATTACAGCCATCAATTACCACCAGAGTTCTTCTCTATGGTTTGATGAAAGTTTATTGTAACATAAAAATCATCAAGGTTGTGATTTATATTTACCTCATTCATCACCATCTGAATTCCTATCCTATTAAAATGTCAAGATGACCTGGGAAGTTCAATTCATAAATGTAGTATAGAAGAACATGCAAACATAACCCAAAATTGAATCAGAAACCTGGAGTATTAGAATAGACTATTTCAGTTGGAAGGAACCTACAACAATCATCCAGTCCAGCTGCCTGACCAAAAGTTAAAGCATGTTATTAAGGGTATTGTCTAAATGCCTCTTAAACACCAACAGACTTGGGGCATCAACCACCTCTCTAGGAAGCCTGTTTCAGTGTTTGACCACCCTGTTGGTAAAGAAATGCTTCCTCAGGTCCAGTCTGAACTTCCCCTGGCACAGCTGTGAACCATTCCCATGAATCCTGTTGCTGGATCCCAGGGAAAAGAGCTCAGCGCCTCCCTCTCTACTTCCCCTCCTCAGGAACCTGTAGAGAGCCATGAGGTCACCTCTCAGCCTCCATTTCTCCAAACTAGACAAACCCAGTGTCCTCAGCCACTCCTCAGAGGACATTCCTTCCAGCCCTTTCATCAGCTTTGTTGCTGTAGTGGGTTGACCCTGAGTTGATGGACAGTTTTTTAGACTAATGACTCTTCTCGCAGTCTACCTATTTAAACTACGCGGAAAGGTGGGAACGCCCCTTTTCGTTCCAGCCCGCCTGCCTGAAGGTGGGGGAGCCTCGGAGCCTCCGGGCCCTGCCGGGCCGAGCCGGGGCCCCTGCCCCCGCCCCCTTTTTCTTTTTCTCAAAACCGCGGCACGGACCCCGGGTCGCTGGGAGGGAGAACTGTCCCAGAGCTGCAGGCAGCTAAAGCCAGCCATGGACTGCCACACAGCTAAACTAAATCTGCGCGGCTTCGTGGGACCGGCGGGTCCCTGTCCTCACCACGCAGAGCCAGCGGGAGCCAGCGGAGCCTCCTGTCTGCAGCCAGCACACTTCGCGCTGAACTGAAGAAGACACCATGCAGCCAGCAGCACAAAGCGAGCGAAGCTTTTTCTCGTAAAGCCTGAACAAAAACACTCTGCAACGTGGCGGCTTCAGAGTCAGAGAGAAAGAGAGAGTGAGTCATGTAAGATGGAGCTGAAGATGGCGGCGGGAGAAAAGAGGGCGGCGCCGCGTTTCTCGCGCGTAGCTTAAAAATACTTTTTGCATGCCGTGGAAAGAAACTGTGATACCACAAACTGTTTGTCTCTTTAATCCATTTGAAGTACATGGGGGGATGGAGAATTCATGTGTGGTCCGTGAAGATTGTGAAGAGTGCCTATGCCAGGCTATATAGAAGCAGTGAAAGGCTTTTAGAGACTTGTGACGAAGAAAGCCTTTGTGTTCAGGCCAAAATAACTCATCCTTAAAAAAGATTAATAACCCCATGTGATGGCTCACAGTTTGCAGTGTGAAAGAACTGTGAGATTTTTCATCGAAGAGACGTTTTGCACCACAGCAGATTTTTTCTTTCCAGGCGGCTCTGCTAGTGGTGGCAGTTTGGGAACCAGGTAAAGCAGAAGAAAACCCTTTTTTCCTTAAGCATAAGAAAAAGACTTTTTTTCAAGAACTGCAACTCTGACTGAAATCCCATGTTCTGTTATCCTTTGTGTGAGTTGAGTAGAAGGAGAGAGATGCTGGAAGAGGGGGGAGATTTGGTTTAATTTTCTTGGGTTTTTTTTCTTTTTTCTTTTAGCTCTGTTGGTAATAAAACCCTTTCTTTGTATCGCAGCTGTTTAAAGTTTGTGCCTGCTTTGTTTTTTCTCTTAATTCTTATCTCACAGAAAGAAAATAAGTAAGTAATAGATAATTTAAGACAAACTACTACATTTAATTGGTGTTTCCACCTGGTTTCGAACTGAACCCTATACAGTTGCCCTCCTCTGGATGCATTCGAGGACCTTCACATCCTTCTTATATGGTGCATGCAGTTTCCAAAATCTAAATGCAAATGTGCTTTTCAAACTTAATTCATTTTCACTGACCTCATCCTAGAGTATGAGATTATCATCACCACATCATTATGCATGCCTGCATCTCTAGCAAACGCTTTTATAGATCAGCTAGGATTACACCTCAAACTCCTTATGCAGTTCAGCCACAAGGGGAAAGTAACACATTTTAGTGATTGCAAGATGTGCAGTGTTGTGCAACAAAAATTCTAGATCCAAACTCTGCAAGGGAACAACTATTCTACATACTTTGCTTCTAAAGAGAAAGCTTTAAACAAAGCTCATGTTCTACCTCCCTCCACTCACATACACATTCAGTGTGTTCATCCACTGAAGGCAACTCAATATACTGTCCTGTAACTAACAGAAGAGACTGAAAATACTGAAAATACTCACACTTCCAATACCTAGGATTACACAGAGCTTTCAGTGCCTGATGGGAGCCATGAGAAACTCAAACTTGCACTTGACAAAGCTTCAATGAGACTACTGATAACTTGAAAGCAAATAACATTCCTCTATGTGAAAAGCATGACCACCCATCGATAAAAATGCAACCAAAGTCAAAGACTTATTATTACTTGAACTCACTTTGTTACTGCTTGGGATTCAACAATTATGTTTTACAGAGTTGGAATTGCAGAAGGAATAATGGAATCATAGAATTGTTAAGGTTGGAAAAGACCTCTAGGATCAGAGTCCAACCATTAACCTAGCACTGCCATCTTCACCACTAAACCATTTCCACAAGTACCATATCCACATGTTTTTTGAAGACTTCCAGGGATGGTGACTCTACCACTTGCCTGGGCAGTCTTTTCCAATGCTTTACAAGCCTTTCAGTGAAGAAATTCTTCCTAATGTCCAATCTAAAGCTCCCCTGGTGCAATTTGAGGCCATTTCCTCTGGTCCTGTTGCTTGTTACCTGGGAGAAGAGTGACCCCCACCTCACTACAACCTCCTGTCGGGGAGTTGTAGAGAGCAATAAGGTCCCCCTTAGCCTCCTTTCCTCCAGGCTGAACAACCTTAGCTTCCTCAGATGCTCCTCATAGAACTTGTTCTCTAGACCCTTCACCAGCTCTGTTGCCCTTCTCTGGACATTCTCCAGAACCTCAATGTCTTTAAAAAAAAAAAAGAAAAAAAGTATAAGTCTGATAAAATTATTCCCTTTTCTAGGGAAAGCTAATTTTAATGAAATTTTTCACAAAGCTTTATTACCTTTTGTCTAACAGATATAAAATCTAGTTTTAAATACTTTGCAATGACCAAATTCAAAGACTGCAAAATTAACTCCACATAACACTCTCCAATAGAAAAATGGCAATGTCATCTTCATAACACCCTCACAGAGAACTACTGATACTGAAATTGGATGGAGAATAAACTTTCTAACACAATTTGAAGTATTAGAAAGCAGGCATTCTTTATTGCAGAGCTGGACACACCCGGAGGATCTCTCCTCTAATTGAATGTGTGTCATGAAACTTTACAAAAGGGTATTTATTCTGTCATGATCATGCATATTCATTACAGCGTACTTCCTAGCTAATACAAACATCACTTTTCCTAGAACCAATTTGCATGCATCCGCCTCCTACTGGAAGTCCTTTTATGGTCCCAGAGGGTCATCTAAAGGGGTCTCTGGTGGCCATATTCACTGAATGCTTCAATATTACAGGTGACCTTTCCTTGAACTTTTTCTTTGGGCATGCACTGTTGCTTTTTGTTACATAACTTGAAAAAAAAACCCTCTGTAGTCCTCTTTATCTGTTTCTCCACTGGTTCCAGCTACGTTTCTCATCCTGTGTACATACTTTTACATTCTTTTATCCTTTTTTTCTAGTTAGTCTTTAAGCTCTATCTAGCAACTTTAGGGGAACTGAAAATTTCTATTCTCTGTTATTTATCACTACTCATGGCTACTTTGTTTCCCAGGAGCAATTACAAAGCACAGAGAAGAGTGGCACGAGACAAGGAAATCTAGCCCTGTATTCTGCCTCCAACGGTGGTTCCACTTGGGAAAAGCATTTAACATAGCAGGTGTACTTCACTGTTATCTAGTAAATCAATGGCTTATGGATGTTTGTACTAGTTTGAAAGCAAACTAGTGGGAGATCGCAAGTCAGAATTATAATTTAATAGAAAAATTAAAATAAATACAATAGTACAAGAACACTGACAGAGTCAAGATACAACCTGACACCCTGTTAGTCAGGCTGGTGGTAGCAGTCCAGATGAAGCGGTTCTGTTGAAGTGGTGATCCTATAGAAGGGTCTGGTCTTCACCTGAAGGTCCAGTGGTAGCTCTTGTCCTCTGGGAATCCAGTAGGTAGTGCTGACTGTGGTGTTCCAAACCTCAGATTATATCCAGGTAGGAATGCTTGCTTCCTCCCCCTGGGCAGAGCATCTCACAATGGGATGATGCAATTTTAGGAGTCATGCAGTGAGGTTAGATGGCCCATTAACAGAAAGATAACCCTCTGGAGGGAGTTATCAGGGATGTGTCATGGAAGAGATAAAGAAAACTGCCCCACCTGGTTTTAACAGATGGTGATAGAATACATACTTTTGGTTACATCTTTCATTGTAACCTAAGAAAATGTTCTAAGCCACAATGTAACTGTTTATCATGATACTTTCTGGGGATATGTAGAAAATGCATTTCCAGGGTATCAGTCACAGTACTGTCTTATAGCTAAGCACTTATTATAGAATTCAAAGTGTCACTTTACAGTGGTCAAAGTTGTAGGAATATCATGTCAACTACCTGTCTCTCTATTTGGAACACTATAGCAGGCTATAGGCTTTTGTCCTGGGTAACCCAATATGTTATTGTATTCCACATCTATCTATGCCCAGAATTGTTACTGTCTCTTTAAGACCCTGCAGCTGGAAAAGAGAATGGCAGGGCAGGGGCTGGGGAGTTCCCCGGGCTTTTAAGTCAGAGTTGCCCAAACAACGGGTCTCTCTTGCTTTTAGCTCTTGCTCGAGGCAGAGGCTCCCCTTTGTGTTTTTTTGTTTCTCTCTGGCCTCCGAAGGGGGGGGGGGGGGGGGGGGGGTGTTTTGGGCAGGTTTCTGGACTCACAACAGTATCAACTCGGGAAGGTGCATTTCACAATCAAAAACTGTTTCAGAGTGAAATTTGCAACACCTTCGGCAGCATGAAGCCGGACCCGGTCGAGGGTTGGGCCACCACTTGTCGGTGCTTGAGAGTCCATTTTCTTTCTTCCCCCCCAATCAGAACAGGGACCCGAGACAGCCGTACCAACACTGGCAGAGTCCAGTGTGTAGCAGGAAGCAGCAGAGAGTGGCAGCACTGACCTCACACATGCCAGCAATCCCCATCTGCCACTAGAACTGCTTCATAAGCTCCTACCTTCCCTTTTTTTTGTTCCAGGGGAAGGTTGAGTCAAGCAGGGTCTGTCTGCCATCTCCCTTTTGTCTCCCGGACTGTGCAGTCGCCTGTCGAGCGTGCCGTCTTGGGGAAGAGGTTACTCCACCATTTTGAATTTCTCTTTGTTGCTGGGGAGTCCACGAGATTTTAGCAACTTTGTAACTAGTGACTATTGCTCTTATTTTTTGCCTGTTGCTATTATATCTTTTTTAGTAAACTGTTATTTTTCCCCCCACTTATATCTATTCGTATTCACTTCTCCTTATCAGTGGAAAGAGATTGGTTAAAGCTATAAGGGGAGGTAACTAATTTTAGTGTCCACCTCTTAAAATTGTCTTAAACCAAGAAAGCTTTTTAATTCTTCAAGTGAAAAATAATAAATAGTGCTCAAACAGCAGTATAATAGCTGTGAACATTTTAAGGAGAGGAATGAGGACAAAAAAAGAAGAAGCAGTGCATGTGCCTGCACATATACAATATGAACAGGTTCACAGCTATAACTAACATCAATTTAAGGCAATCTACATCTGAATTACCATAGGTTTAGTTCCCTAAATTTAACTAAAAACTAACACTGATGCAGTAGACAGACAAAAGTGGCCCAAAGTTAATCTTAAACAACTGTGGAATCACACCAATAGTCAAAATTAACTGTAGCTGACTTAATTATGATGAGTGTCTAACAGTCTTAAGTAAGTATCTAAATCTCTACTAAAACCCAGGAAAAACTGGTCCAAATACTGTAGCCAGGAACATTTGTTTTAATGTCTATGTTCAGTTCAGTATTGCGAACAATTTATATAAAACCTCAAATATCAAGTCACAATAAAACCCAGGGGTTTGGAATATACAACTGCAAGCAAATTTTAAAAATTACATTAGAAGAAACTGTAACTACTCCCTCCTCAAAAAACAAAAAAGAAATACAAGGAAACATTCACTTCTGAAAAGACACAAGTGGCAAAACTGGAAAACATAGATAAGCTTTCAAGCAAACAAAAAGAATTGCTAATATACCTAAAAGCTTGTTCATGTTTTTGAAATAGATGAACAGAAATAACAAAAAATGTATTCCAGCTTCATAAAAACCTATCCTTCATTTGAAAATACACACTGAGAGCATCTAGGCTGCCAAATAACTCTATGCTACAGAGGCATTATGAGAAATTGATTATTAACAGCCAATGTCTTCTTAAAAACCCTTTAAATTATAAACACCATCATGCTTGACCATATATTTTGTTTACTACTGTCATGGTTTAGGAATGGTATTCCCCCATTTAGTGTTCCCACTCAAACATCCCAGACCATGCACTGCTTGCTCACTCCCCCCTCTTCCCCTGTGGTGGAATGGAGAGGAGAATTGGAGGTACAGAAGGTAAAGATCATGGGTTGAGAGAAGAACAATTTACTGGAAACAGCAATAAGACAACAAACAGTAACAACGACAATATTAATAACAGTGTACAAGAGAGGCGAATGATTCACACGTGAGTACTCATCATGCAGAAACTGGCACCACTCGACTGCACACCAGGACAACTACACATTCTCACTACTGGACAAAGTTAAGACTGCTTGGGAGTCCTTACTGTGGACTTCTGTATCTTACTTTTTGTATTAACATTAGGAATTTAACTAAATTCTGAAAAGTTAACAGAAACCTTTAAATTATCAAAATTCAGTGATTTCTTTTCCTCTATGACTAAACATACTGTGGATATTTATAGTGAATACCATATTTTAGTGTTCACAAGGGGTTGAACACAGCATTCTCCTTCTGATCCCGAGTCCAGCCATACAGTATTGGTGAGGAAGACAAGATGACCCAATAAGCAATAAGATGGGAAAAAAGTTTTAAAAAAATCAAACTCTATAATGTTTGCAAAGGAATAACTTAAACAAGAACACCACAATGAAGTGAATTTACTGCATTCTGTTACTTATTTCTCAAACACAAAAAAAGAGAAAAAAAACCACAGTGGCACATTCCACAGGCTAAGCCAACAAAAATGCTACAGATTTTGTGCTCCAGGAAAGGAGCAAAGGAGTTCACCTGCTAAATACTCCATACTGTTCACTCATTTCTCTACATTGTCCTACAGTAAGTGGATGTACTAAAAGAACTCAAAAGGCTAATTTATCTTCTGGAGCAAATAGAAAGATACTTTTGCAATGACATTACTCTTCTGTCAGGCACGGCCTCTTCCCAACAATTTAATGCCTTTTCTCACCTCAGCAAGATGGGAAGCCATGTTTGCTGCCGTGCTGCCAAGCATCAGCACAGCAAAGTCTTCAGTTCATAAAACCATAAGAGAACATGAGTAAAACTGAGCCTGATGTCCAGGTGTTAGGAAGACAAATTACTTGTCTGTAGAATTGCCTTGTTAAGGTTTAGGGCTTGACATGCTTCAATGCTCACAGACCCTAGGGGGAGGTTAACAAAGCTTGGGAAGGATGTACTACTGATAGTGGGCACAAAGACTGCAGAATTTATGGGCCGCAAGGACATCTGATGTTGCATACAGGTAAAACCTTATAAAATGAAGGCCCTGTTGCCTTTGTAAAATCATGGCTCAGGCCTGTTACTTCTGCTAGAGAAGTACCGTGGGAAAGAGGCATAGCTGAATTAGAGGTAGAAAAACATGCTGCGTGATTATCGTGTGTTCACCCAGTAGTGTGTGGTGATTGGTTGAATTAAGCTTGTTGTGCTTTAAAACTATGTAAACAGCTAAGAAACTATAAAAGATGCTGTGTGGTATTAAAGATAAGCCTTCTGAACGGAGTTGGTGTGTGTGATTCGTGAGTGTCGCATCCGTCTCAACTGCGACAATCTAGTGACCCCGACCGACTAGAACACCAACTCTACAGCTGTATCACGCAGCCAAGCCACGATCAAGTGGCCGGAGACGGACACTCAGCAGATGAAAACGGCTGAAAAGCTGTGATAAGCCCGGGCTGCTACTACTTATTCAACCTGTTTAAAAGGTGAGCTGCTGAGAGGATAAAAATGGGATCCCAAGTATCTCAGGAAGAGGGATCTATTGTAAATATTTGGACATCATTTCTAGATAAACGGGGTATTAAATATGAAGCTACCTCTGCAAATGCATTTAGTGTGAATGAGACTGCCAAAAATTTGATGATTACCTGGAGGGTGGTGCTGAAAACCTTGAAAGCTGTAAAAAAGGAGCGGGACTCGCAACGGCAGAACTCCGCGGATGCGGAGGGTCTGAGCGGGGTGAAGGAGCAGAAGGGAGGGGCGGATGGCTCCACAGCAACACGCATGGCTGGAACTGGCGGTGAACTGTGTGGCGGGGTGCCAGACGAGGCTGGTCGTGAGCCCTGTGCTGAAAGTCCTGGAGCGGGGTGTCCTACTCCCCCTGCTCCCATAAATCCGCTCTATCCACCCTTGCCTGCGGATGAGTGGAGCGATGGCGCGGTCCCTCGGCCGCCGCCCTTCGCGCCACTGCGACCGAAACGGCCTAGGGAGCCGCCCCGCAGCAGCTGCTCTGCAGGATGCCTCTCCCGCCGCGGCTTCATCGGCGACAGCTCCTACACAAGCAGCTTTTCCGCTGCCAGCTCCCCCCGCGGTTCAGGCACATTTTTAGCTTTTGTTAAAAGTAACTTTTATTTTCAGTAAGCTGTAAAATCTAACAGGATTGTTTGTTGGAGAGATTCAAGGCTAAGTGGTGTAGATGTACTGTCTTTCTGCATGCCAGTAGCATTATGTAATTCCTTGCTTTGAGACTGCTTAGCAAGGTTTGAACTTCTTCAACAGAAATGCTTATATATTGCATGATTGGTACAACTTTTCATGTAAGATGTATACTGCCTTTTAAAGAATTTTGACTTGAAAGTCTGACTGGACTGTCTCTGTTAGAAACTTGTATACCGGGAAAAGTATTTAATTTCCTGGTGCCCTCAGAGCATTACCTATCGTTATGTAGCCTCTCAGAAAGTTTGGTAGAATCCTCCTTGAAAATAGCAATTAGCTCTAAAACCTGATGTTAACGTATTGCATGATTTACAAGGGTTGCTGGGTGAGGCCCATGCTAGGTTTTAGCCATTCATCAATCAAGCATTCCTTTCCTCACTCCCTCATTACTGTTATCTCGGAAGTTATTTATGGTTCTCCACTGCAGAGGTGGACGGACCTGTACCAGCTCTGACATTTAATTTTACTGTGTATATTTCATTATGAACAAACATGTAACAGTTTTTCTAAGAGGTACAGCTATTTAGTGGCTCAAGTGTAGTTGTTCTTCCTTGCCACTTATAAATTGGAATTAGACTTCATATCAAAACAGCTCAAGTGCTGTGATGGACTGGAAAAAATGACTAAAAGTGACACTGCTTTACAAAACAGGCTTGCTTTCTGAGTATGTGTTATCTGCTCAGTAGCTGAAATTTTTGATATTCTCTATTTTATGGAAACAGGCAAACAGTGGAGTAAACAATAGCATACTCCTTTGGAATCATCCGAAACCATGGCTTTGTGGCTGCTTATATACACGTGTCAGTTTTATATGCTCACTGACCTAACAGAGTTGCATGTGCAAAACTCAGAGCAGCATTATACAACTATTTCCTCAGTATTTTATCTTTCCCTTTAGCAGCCCAAGGTCAAATCTACCATACTGACAATCACAAAAGACCTGTCTTGCCATCTCGGTCACTGTGTATCACCAAGCTGAAGAGGGCGGTGGGGAGAGACAAGCAAGCCCTGGCACCTGCCCCACACTCCACTTGGGAGACTCGGGCACCTGTGATAAATGAGTGAATGAAAAATGTTGTCTTTCGCATATAGGATTTTAACATTTATAAGTGATGATGTACTATGCAGAAAGAGTGTTAAGGTAAAATGCAGTTAAGTAGAAATGACATTAAGGTAAATTGTAACTTCGAAATAGTTGTAATATGTTAAGAAATGTATTAATAAACACGTGGTAATAAACGTCTTTTGAGTTGAGAAACTACAGAGCCAGGAACCAAGATATCTTAGAGAAACAAAGAAGATAAACCGCATGCATCCCAGGAAGACTGTTATCTCATCAAAACTCACACCTCCCAAGGAARCTGTCAGCTACAAATTAGRYTGGAGACTGGGGAGGCACCGGAGAGAGGGTGCCTGTCTTCAATYCTGAAGYTATCCAGAGGASCGAAGCGGCGYCGTGCTGGWGGAAGGGGGCAGGGACCGGAGAAGGGGGAAAGTTGAGTGAAGTGTAAATTACTTTCTGGGCTTAATGAATATGTAACAGTTTAAGAGAGTACTTAAGTCCACAGTAAAATGAATGGAGTGCGCCTCTGGCAATATTGCCAAGCGCCCCAGCGCTGTGATATGCCTTTGTTCTACTAATAAATGTTCAATAATATATTGCTAAAAATTTAGCTCTTGAATTCATTTTTTTCAATGGTGACCCCTTCTGATAATCTCCGCTAAGACCTGCTTTCTTGCTGGGAAAGAGGGACGCCTCTAACAGCATTCTGTAGCCCAGGAGGACAGCGGGCACTAGCAGGCAGTAATTGGAAATACGTCCTAAATCGTGGAACAAGGCAAAATTTTTTTTTTTCCTCTTTTTTCTTTTCTTTCTTTTTGAGCTCAGCTCCCTTGAGGAGAACCGCGGTATATCGCCTATAATTCTTGTACGTACGAAGACCCAAACAAGAGAGGAGGACTCTGGTAAGTCTTGTGCGGGGGGCATGAAGTGGGATTGAATGGTGTGTGCATGAGACAAGGACTGGACAGTCCAGATCCTCGAAGTGAATGTGGAGCTCTTTTAACTGCGTTTTCATTTTCTCGCGAGAGAAACGACTGGTGACCGAGTGAAGCGAAAGTAACATGCTGAATGATCCCCCGAAATGATTCCTTAGGAGTTAAACACCTTGGTAGAAATCCTCAGACAGGAATTCTTTGGAGTTGAACGCCTTGGTAGGAATTCTAGGAGTTAAAACCCATAGGGGTGGGGACTCCTTGGTAAGGGAGTGATTTCCTGGAAGGTCCACTGGGAAATCTGATCCAAAAAACTACCTAAAACAGAGGGATTTCGGCTTTGTAGTGCAGACTTATTGGGAGTTCGGTTTTTGAGTTTAGTTGCGTTCGTTTGGCCTGGCGGTATAAGATTCATTGGTGGTTTTATTATTGGTAGACCAGTGTTATTGGTGGTTCAGTTCTGTTTGGTTTGGGTTCAGCTTGTGGAATAAAGTTTTTTGTTTTGCTTGGGGTTTTTTTTTTGGTTGGTTTTTTTTGATTGTTTGTTTGTTTGTTTTTGTTTTGGGGTTTTTTTGTTGTTGTTTTTCTTTTTTTGTTTTGTTTTGGGGTTTTTTGTTTTTTGGTAGTTCAGTCCTCTTATCCGAGGGAGAAAAAACTGTTTAAGAAGGTAAACACAGGATTAATAAAGGTGTATAAGAGATAGAGTAACAGGTGGGAAGTTAAATAACATGGGACAAAGAGCAAGTAAGACAAATTCCAAGAGAAAGAAAAAGGTGTTAGATGATATACCACCCGATAGTCCACTGGGGGTTATGATAAAGTACTGGGATGAATCTAGTATTACTAAAGGAAAAGATAAAATGATAAACTTCTGTATGATGGTATAGGCAGAAAGAAAAATTAGATCTGGTAATCTACGTTGGCCAAAATATGGTTCATGTGAGGGTTGGATGTGCCAAGCATTAAATGCATATGTTAATGGAAAGAAGTCTTATAACCTGGAAGAATGTGAATATGCGGCATGTTGGAGGGGATCAGAAGTAAAACCCACAACAATTCTAAAAGTAGAGGAGGATAAAACAAAGCTGGGGGGAAGTAATTGGGATCCTTTAGAACATCTCCTTCCGCCTTATAATCCCCCTCCTGGGGAAGCTCCTCCACAAGAAGGATTCCTGCCACAGGGAGAGGAAGCCCCACGTAGGGTAGAAAACCCCCAGCCATGCCGCCGAGTTACACGCTCAAGAATAATAGAAGAAAAAGGAGAGGAAAAGTTATTTCCTTTAAGGGAGGTTCCCCGGGGGGTGCACAGGGAGGAATTGGGTTTGTAAATGTTC